>VUQR01015750.1:72694-99460 GCA_015108515.1 Hemichromis elongatus | reverse complement strand
GTGTGTTGCTCTCCCTCCCCTCCTCGCCTTGCTCTCTTTCCTGTCTCACTGCCTGGGCGGAGCTCAGATTGGGTTCCCACCCTTGGCCTACACACCTGCAGCTGATCACCGGTGATTTGGTATTGATTAGTGATGTGCGATACCACTGATTTCCTCTGATCCGATACCAAGTAAAATTCAGGGTGGTATCGACGATACTGATCCGATACTGATACTTTTTACAAAACGTAATGTTTTAATGTGTTTCAAATTATAGCTTCATAATGATTACAGGAAATCAGACACCTCAATGTCTTGCCCCATGAATCGCAAACCGCATCTTGGCTGATTGTGGAGGTAAAATAGGTCCACATACGACTCAGTTTATGCTCAGCTATTGTTGTGAGTGCGAACGCCAAGGGTGGAAGAGGAAGTAGTTCCTTCAAATGTAAAATATTATAATTGTATTGTTTCTTTCCACTGTTTTGCCATGATGATAAACTAATAAATTTACCCCAAATTACTAAAATATTTTAATATGAGAATCAATTCTAGATAATATAACTATATAAAATAACTGGTATTGGAGAAATCAATATTTCTGCGCTTGAGTCCGTCCCCACTGCCCTGACAGATATCTTATCTTAAATTAATGACTAACCTTGTATTGGGGATGGATTATCTCAGTTGTTCTCCTGACTGAAGTTTACAGCATCTTTCCATGTTATTGCATTTGTCAAAAACCATTGGGAACTTTTATCCAGTGGAAAAAGGTTAACTTTCATCCTCCAGTGTCACTGTGATATGTTTATCTAATGCTAACATAGCTGTGCTATAGCACAGCATTATATACCAGCTAGTCCAACTTCAGTAACCCTACAAACGTCACTGCTGTGTAGTTTTCTATCTTCATTTTTGTTGGAAGTGATAGCAGAGCTATACGTTTTATTTTTTTCAGAAATCTCTCTGTCAGAACATAGTCTTTCATGTTTACTTATCAGTTTAACTAGCGAAACCAGCGAGCTAACTTCCTGCTAACTTCCTACTAACTTCTAGCTCCATTAAATTTAATACATTCTGTTTTCATGGATGCCTGAAAGTTAAACGTAATTGTTACACCTGGTAAAGCGGCAACACTGATCATTTTATTAAAGTTGAAAGGATATAGACAGGTTTTAACTCTCGGTGTGCCTCAGTGTTCGTTTGACTGTGGGACCTGAAGGGGACACAGTTTTGCACCCAGATTACTCCGAATTCGTGCGGCTCCTGACTACAGTAGCCATAATGCTCCAACAATCCATGAAGAGGTGCACTTTGTAGGACCTCAGTGGTTCTAAAACCTTTTTTTGACAGATTGAGCGCCGTGTACCAGATAAAACCAGTTCAAGGTCAGTAGACACAATGAAAATTCAGGTGCATGGGGTTATAAGGTGCACTGACGATTTTTGAGAAAATTAAAGAATTTGAGTGCATCTTATAGTGCGGAAAATATGGTATCTTTGCATTTTATATTGCAATATCTTATTTTTTTCTGTTTTGTAGTTTTAATTTGTTTTATCTATAGTTAATGTATTCTTATCCTACTTATAGACAATTTCATGTTTTACTTTATTTCCTAAATGTTTTGTCCTTTTATTTTCTTTCTAAATTGCTTATTCTTATGTTTTGATTTCATTTTATTACTCCTTGTTTTATGTCTTATTATTGGCTCATTAACCCTCATTACAGGTGCTATGCGAATCAAGTTTGACTGACTGATTACACCCAGGTTTGTTATATTTAGTCACAGTGTGGCTTGGAATTACATTATAAATGTGTGTGAGTATTCACAGAGACAATAGGTTTGACAGGGTAAGAAGAACATTAATGTAGAACTCTTGCTTTAAATCGCATCAGTTTAGAAAATGGGAGAGAAAAAGAAGCAGTTCAGTCCTGACAACCTCTGGATCAGTTTTTAACAAATGGTGCTAACTGGTAAATTATCATTACTGTGATATGTGCAGAAAGCACATTGCAAATGACTGCCTAAAATGGAATCAATATGGAAAGGTATTTTGTTTACATGTACAATCCAGTCACTTAGCATCAGATGTTTGACCTTGAAAAGAATGATTTATTTTCAATCTTTTTTTTCCACTGGGCATAGCATACTTGTTGTGTTATGCTTGTCATCAGAATACTAATAAAAGCAGAAGGACACATGGTCTGTATAGCTATTATGAACATGCCATTACTTGCTTATTAATCACGTGTCATAAAGTCCATAAAGCCATTGTGATTGCCACAGTGAACATTGCTATCACACATTTTTCTCATGTAGCACAGACATATTACCAACATATTAAGGACAAATGTCTTTTTGTGGCTTAAACTAACATTAAATTACATAGTTAATTTCCACAAATTAAATGAATATGTAGGATTGCTTTCTTCCATTTGTGCAATATCTCTAAAATTAGAAATATCCTGTCTCAGAGTGACGCTAAAAACAAGTTCATGCATTTATTACTTCCAGGTTGGACTACTGTAATTCATTATTATCAGGTCTGCACACATCTCCTGTATTGGCTTCCCTTCACTGGCCTCCTGTTAAATCCAGAATTGAATTCAAAATCCTGCTCCTCACATACAAGGTATTAAATAATCAGTCCCCATCGTATTTTAATGACCTTGTAGTACCATATCAACCCATTAGAGCACTTTGCTCTCGCAGGTTTACTTGCTGTTCCTGAGGTATTTAAAAGTAGAATGGGAGGGAGAGGCTTCAGTTTTCAGGCCCCTCTTCTACGGAAGCAGCTTCCTGTTTGGATTTGAGAGACAGACACTATCTCTACTTTTAAGATCAGGCTTAAAACTTTCCTTTTTGCTAAAGCATATAGTTAGGGCTGGATTAGGTGACCCTGAATCCTCCCTTAGTTATGCAGCAATAGTAATAGGTTGCTGGGGGATTCCCATGATGCACTGAGTATTTCTTCTTCAGTCACCTTTCTTGCTCACTATGTGTTAATAGACCTCTCTGCAGTGAATCACACTTGTTATTAATCTCTGGCTCTCTTCCACAGCATGTCTGTTATCCTGTCTTCCTCCTTTCACCCCAACTGGTCGCGGCAGAAGGACACCCTCCCTGAGCCTGGTTCTGTTGGAGGTTTCTTCCTGTTAAAAGGGAGTTTTACCTTCCCACTGTCGCCAAAGTGCTTGCTCATAGGGGCTCGGATGATTGTTGGGTTTTTCTCTGTATGTACTATGGTATCATTTCCCATTACAATATGAAGAGCCAAAACAAATTATAACGTTATTATACAGTCTCCAGTATTTTCGAGGATATATCCATCCTGCTAGTGACCTTCGTACTACAGGGAGCAGCATGGGAGTTTGTGGTTGTGAACCTGTCCTATGCAGACCATTGCATACCACTGCCCCTTCCACCAGGGGGCAGTGTCAAAAGATGTGCAAGACTGTTTTTTTCTGTTGGTCCTTTAACTTAGCACTTAGCACTCATATGAAGCACAATGAAGTGTCCTGAAAGGGAAACTGTGATTTGAAAGAAATATTCAACATACCTGCTATGCAAAGTGCATTTTAGATGTCTACAAGCAAGGTATGCTGTGGTTGCATATCCAAAAACCTTCACTTGTTGTAGGCAAAGAACTGTGTATATAGAGAAAATTTTAGATTTATCGAGAGTTTTAAAAAATCAAAACATTTCCATGCAAATTGTATACATTGCTAGTAAAAAGCTTAGACGCTACCTGAAAGATGGATTGAGCTAAAGTGATGTCACACATTTTGGTTTGTGAAGTCTTATAGTCCAAAGCTATTAACTCAGCTAAAAGGCTTGATTGGCAGAGTGCATCACATAGACCAATGCACTGATTAATGCAAATTAGCACAGCAACAGGACAGACTTCTTGAATGGTCTGCTAGCTCACTTGGCTGCGCATGAACACATATTATTTAGCATTAAGTGTTGCAAAGGGCACCAGAAATACTAGAAAATCAATATGAGTGCAGTTCCCTGTTCAACTTGAATTTAAGTTGAAGCCAGTCCTCTTATTTATTTTCTTTCTACTGTACTGTGTGTGTTGGTACATGTAGATGACTTTATAATTTAACTCTGTTGATGGATTTTAATGTTTTAATGAACATGTTGCATCTTGAACAGAAGTCTGAATCTGCAGCACACACAGCACACCTGAGTCATCAAAGCTAATTTCTTGTGATATCTGACCATAAATGTCAAACATCAACCAGAGGCTAGATTTTCATCTTTTTACTGTTTCTGACTCTGAAGAGAAATAAATATAAAACTTATTTTTATCAGCCAGGAAACCTTTCCAAGATATGGCTTTTTATCTTTTGTATGATAAAATTCATATCTGTGTTTACGTTCCAGTTGCCTTGCGTGGCTTCCCCATCAAAACAGACTAGGCCTTTATTTCTGTCTTTTTCTTGCATGCCGAAGTTTTAAATGCTAAATGAAAAGACAACACATGCAAACATTAGCTTTCCAAAATGAATCCGAGATGAATGGAAATCGGTGTAGAAAAATAGTGACATTTGTTACTCTCGCAAAAAGACTCCTCTCTGCATGACTGAACTATGCCTCTGAAAATGTCGCCTTTATCATCATATTTCCTTCTTCTTCTTTTTTTCAATTCTATCTCCTCTAAGCATTTAGAAAATAAGCATTTATTTGTTGTTTACATCTCAGTGCCCCCATGACTACTGGTGTGTGCAGTCACTTTGCTAATACATTTTGAACTTATCAGCGCGCAAACTTCAATTAAAAGAAGTCTTTTTCTTAACGTGATTATTTGAAATTAAATGAGCTTCATCAAACAGGAGACAGTGGATTAAAAAAAAAATCTGCATTACTGCCTTGGAAAACTTTTGAAAGCTGAAGTCTGCTGTTTTTTTTTCTTCTTTCTAAGTTAATCAGTAGATTCAGATAAGCAGAATAATAGTGATGGGAGTTTTGTGATTTAAAAATCATAACTACTTTGGACAAGAAGAAGCAGCTGCTGGCGCTTTTACAGTAGGCTTTCCTTCCAAGTCTCTTTCCATCTTTAAGCCCAGAGTCCCTGGCACAGATGTATCAATCCCCTTCTTGATTCTCCCCCAACTCCATTTTGATTGTTTCCCTCACACCAATGAAAGTAAGACTTCAGTAAGCACCTGGACAGACACTGGAGATTCCCTGGGATTTTAACTCCAATCTCTCTCTAATCACAGCTTCACCTTGGTGTGAAAGCTCTCTTCCAGCTCTCCCCCTCACCAGTCCCTAACAGTATCACGCTATCACTTTATTGCTTCTCCATGCTCATCTTACTCGAGGCAAGCTGTACTTTTATCCAGCATCAGTAGCAGATGTCTCTTTGTCTGTCTACCAACAGATTACCCTGGACCTGCTTTTCCTTCCATCTCTCACCCTCCAGTAAACTTCTGACACCAATATCAGCTTCATAATCCACTTTAGGGTGAGTTGCTGGGAGATCTGAGCCATTACACCCCTCAAGCTCCACTATCTAATCCTCTACGTTTGGATCACCTGGTCTACAATGCACAGGGTTTTGTTTTCTGAGCTCGTGCTTTGTCTGCAGGCCACAGTGATGCTACAGGCTGCCCTGCATTTAACCAAGGTGCTTTGTCTTTTACTCCCCATTAGCACTGTCTGTACAGTTGCTTCTTTGCATAATCTCTGTGTAATCTCTTAATTTGCATCTATATTACATGGTCTTGATAGAAAAAAATATGTATCTATGATCCCCCAAACAGTGCTTTTTCACAGGGCGAGAGCTTGGGCTGAGTTTTATTTTTTATTAAAGACTCATGGGGACATCTAGTGTTCACAGAGAAAAGGAAAAGTGTTTCTTAATTTCGACTGCTAGGTCTAGTTTCTGCAATTGTAGAAGAGAAATGTGTTATTTCTCATAAAAGAGAAAAAGATCTCAC
Organism: Hemichromis elongatus; assembly: GCA_015108515.1. Classification (NCBI taxonomy): domain Eukaryota; kingdom Metazoa; phylum Chordata; class Actinopteri; order Cichliformes; family Cichlidae; genus Hemichromis; species Hemichromis elongatus. The sequence continues at coordinate 93,529 of VUQR01015750.1, read as the reverse complement.
AACCTTATAATTTATGTTAAAGAGATTAACATTGTTAAAAAAAAATATATATATACACGTGTTAAGAAATGTGAAGGTGGGGAAGTAATTCCATCATAACAGATTAATCTTTAATGAGTTGAACCAGAGACAGAATGTATTACCAGATGTCAAAAAAATTCATCTATGAGCCTTTGTCAGGCTCATAGATGTTTAAATTTTAATACTTGGGTTTAAATTTTTACTTGTGAGGCTGCAGAAACATAATGATCTAATTTCCAATCTTGGAAGTATTATCCACCATGTAACCTATTTATATTTGTTTAAGACAATGTAGATTGTTCATATAGTCTTTTTGGGATACTGGATCAATCTAAGGCAGTCAGTTCTCTTTGCTTCTATTTTTGCATCTTTTATTGAGTCATATTTCTGTTTCATTGTTGAAATTAATTAATCTTTTTTAAAGATTTTGCGTCTCTTCATAGTCATTCTATCTTCATGTCTCTTTGTGGTTAGGCATCTCTATGTTGTCATTTCGCATCACAATTGAATCAGTTTGCAACACTTTAAAGGCAATGTGCAGATATTTTGTGATCATTGTAAAACAAAGATTCTGGCTTAGGGTCCCAAATATGCTGTTGTCAGTCATCCAGCCAGCCAGCCAGCCAGCCATCCATCCATCCATCCATCCATGCATGCATCCAGCCAGCCAGCCAGTCAGCCATCTATCCAGCCAGCCAGCCAGCCATCCATCCATCCATCCAGCCAGCCAGCCAGCCAGCCAGCCAGCCAGCCATCTATCCAGCCAGCCATCTGCCTATCCTGCTTCCCCCTGTTTGATTAGCTCCCATTAATAAAACCACTCCAAGCAGCTCAGCTACCCAACACATTTTCAAGTCATGAATCACTGCAATCAACAAACTCAAACCAGACCAAAACTCTCCAAGCACCTATTTACAAACCGCCACAGTGAAGTTTAGAATTCAAATGGCCACAAAGTGGTGCTTGACACAGCCTGGGGATGACTGAAAAAGCTGGATTTATGTCTCAAAAGAATCAAGGTCCATGAGGGAGACACCCCGGGGAGAGGATGTATCTATGTTCTCTGTCAAGAGTGGCGGGATCAGTGCAAACAATTTGGCTAGATGGTGCTGGCTGTCATATCCAGGGAGCAAAACAAGCACCCAAATTTGTCAGTGGCAAAGAGGACTACAGAAAAAGCATTTTAGATAGTTTAGTCCTCAGCTACAAGATATTATGAGAATGCAGGTTTAAAAAACATCCACTTACCTTTTATCTGCTAGAAAAAGAAACGAGGTTTTCAGTTGTTTTTTTTTACTCTGAAATATTTTCATGTGTTGCAGAAGAAATTTGAGTTCAACAAACAATTTGAGTCCTTCTCTTCAATGCACTGCAAAAGCAAGGACTTTCAGTATTATTGCTGTGTGAAAGAAGTGTTTTTAGCTAAAGGGGAAGAAATACACACAGGTTATCAAATTAAATGGATTACATGAATAAATTAGTAGAGATAATAATGCTACTCCACTGCTAATGGAGAGCACAATTGTTGCTATAATTTGGGAGTTCTTGTCAGCTCGGACAGACAAGTTAGATAATTACTGTGCTTTTATTTTATGTAGATCACATTACTGTAACTCCCTTTCACTCGGCTTTAGGCTGGCTACCAATTAACGAGCATTTCGAGATTCTTCCTCACATTCTGTGTTCTGACAGGCCGGGCACCTGTCTACATTAGAAAATTAGCACAGCTCTGTGTCGCCAGTAAGTCTCTAAGATTTTCTGATCAGAGTGTCTGAGATGTTTCTTTCGCCAGGTTCAAAAGGAGACTTTGAAGCAGTAACTCATAGAAACTTGGGAAGCATTATAGTGGATGCCTTACACAGGAGTCCATATATATTCAGATAGTCTCTATCTTATGCAATACTTGTATTTCTTCACCATTACAGTATTTTGTCTTTGTTTAACTTTACTTAGATAATGACAGTGAGTCACTAAACAGGCTGGTAAGCGTGAAAATGATGTGAATCACGCATAACACCATTTGCTGTCACCGATTCTGTGTTTCAGATTCTGTATTTCCACACTTACAGTACACTCGCTTGATATTTTGAAGACACAGGTGCGTTTACACTGATAAGTCAGCACATTCACATTCCCGGGGTGTTAACTGATGTACTGTCATTTTTGTCAAAGGCGCTAATGCAAGGTTTCATTTACCGTCTGTGGTCTGATCCAACACCGTAGTTGATGGTAATAGTAAGAAGATTCTGTCACTTTTAGATCATCACATATGGATAAAGACCATTTTTACACATCAGCTTCACAATTAAACACGCCAGGTAGCCTTAAATATAATTTTTCAACATGCAAGGGTAAACATTGTAAAGAATATTTTAACCAAAGCCACAATCTTTTCTTATACTAACCAAATAAATAGCTAACAATAGAGGGAATGCACAAGTTAAAAGCAAGAGAAAATGAAACTAATGAGTGACAGCAAACAGCGCAAGACAAAATGCAAAATGGTAAAAGAAAAAAAGAAGAAGAAGAAGAAAAAGAACAAAAAAGTTGTGATGTGAATTGCTGTACACTTCTCACCTTCAGTGGTTACCATCTTAGGTACATGACAGAAAGTGAGGAATAAAAGAAGGATGCCACTGTTAAGTCACCTCTCGTATCTTTATATTTTGCTTCCAAGGAGCCAGACTCTCTTTTTATTTTTTAAAGTGCTTTTGAGCAACGGTTCTCCAGGTTTTCCGAAGTGTGCAAAGAAAGTTTTTCTTTGGACACTAGCTGCTTTTTCAATGAGTATCCTGTGTACCTGACCATTTTTAGAGGGATGTTTTGTTAAGCGACCTAATAACGACTTTTGAATCATTCAAGCATAACAAGTTTATCATACATAATATCCTTAGGGATTATTAAAGTATTCTGATTCTGATTCAAGGGATGAACCAGTACTCTGTCTACAGACAATTAAGCAAAGAACCAACTTTAAATTGTATTAAAACATTACATGTAGGGACTTCATTACTGGCAGCCTGTTGCAAAAGCACAATTTTTTCCTTTTTTTGTTGAAACTAGAAAAAGTGCCCAAGACAACATGGTTGGACAGACATAAAACTGTCATGGTTCTCTCCTATCCTCATACTTAAGGTAGTGGCAAACTAGTTTTTGCTGGAATGTTGCATTGTAAACAGTAAAGCCTGGCTCCTTTACCACTGGGATTTCACTACTGGATCTGACAGGAAAACTCACCTGATGTTTCCCTGATTCTGTTGACGAGACCCTGAAAAAGTTGAGCTGTTTTTTCTTCTTGGGAGAGAATCTTTAGATATGTGTGGATTTATGGAATAATCCTGTCGTGTGGAAGCCCGGGACCTTCGCTAGTGTTGGTTTTCTGTTTGAACAGAATCAGTTCTGCTTGATAAGTGATCCCTGACAAAAATGGACATGAGTTTTCTGCACCAGCTAGGTCATTTTCAAACGGCCGTTGGCTGAAAACTTTGTATGTTGTTTCCTACAGACACTTGAGGAAACTGGATGAGGTGCTCACAAAAGAAGTGGCAGATCCACAAAATATCTAAATCAGAACCAGATCCTAAATTATGGCCTCAAACACCATGAAAAAATCCAGCAAAGACCTTCAGCTAACCCATCTGTTTGCAGAAACCTCAGCAGGAATGGTCTCAGTGGAAGAGTAGCTGTCAAATTTTTTGAAGCAATAGAAACTGGGAGAAAAGGCAGAAGTATTCAAAGTTAAACAAGAGATTGACAGAAAATCAGTGGTGAAGGATCATATGGACTGAATCCAAATTTGAAACTTATGATTCAAATTGTCATGAATGTATAAACATCAGAGCCGTGACCTCAAAATTACTGAAGCAGTTTGGGATCATCTTGACAGAGAAAGGAACAAAAGACAGCCAACATCCAAAGAGACGCTTCGAATGTCCTTGGACATTCAACTACTCCTGAAGACTACTTGAAGAGATTAAAAGCGAGCTTGAATAATAGTTCAGGCTGTGTTGGAGAAAAAAGGTGATCATACCAAAAATTGACTTTCAAGCTTCTTAGAACTGTACAGATTTTGTTTTTAACTTATATAATATATTTCCTTGTATGTTTGCATGTTTCAATAAGCAACCACCCCCCATTAGCAAAATAATAAGGGGTAGTTCAAGACTGCATTGTATTTTATTTGTGGTATCCTGTTTTCACTAAGGAGAGCATTACTACAGTGCATCAAATGTTGTATTTAAGTGCCGTATGATCAAAATGTGGCTAGTAGTCTAAAGCACTTTAAGTGTTGGGTAACGCTGGAAAAGCACGCTGCAAATTTTGGCATTTGATTTGCGAGAATGTCCCCTTTTAAATGACTCTATTTTGCAAGGAATGTACAGTGTATAACATCGGTGTCCAGGATCCAGACCCATAGAGATCATGGCACTCTTCAACATAGTTTTAAAAACACAAAATTAAAGAGTAATGTTAAGCTTACTTTATTCTTTGAGAATCTTCTGCAGCAATTTAAAAATTGCATCCAAACGCTGTATGAAAACTGTCAAATGCTCCGTTGTTCTGACATCTGAACCCATCACTATCTGACATGGAAAACAAGTTTCAGCTTAAGAACACCAGTGTTGTTGTAAGCAGCCCTTTAACACACCTGTTGTTAAATCAGTAGATTGAGATGAGCGATTCAACTTGTCACTGCAAGAAAAGCACAGGTGTTCTGTTATAACAGTCGATAGAGCCCTGCTCTATTCAAGCATCTAAGTACGATGTGACAGCGTAACAATGAACCAAAACACCAGTAGCTTTATTGTCTACACCTACGCTTGTTTTATCTTCACATTTCAAAGTATTTCATGTAATGTGTTTAACTTATCTGGATTACTATTACATGCTGAAGAATAGCCAAGGCATTTACACATTATATCCCTCTGTACTGAACATACATCAAACATTTTTCTCCTTTGACAATCTAACCTTCCCAAAGAGAAGGTACAAGAATATATTTTCTAAAACTGATTTTGCTGCCTGTGTAAGTACTCGTGTTTGTATAACATTTAGCCCGCATTAGACCAATGTTTCACTCAGACAATCTAACTTTTCCTTTAATCTCTGTTTCTTAACATGACAGAACACGTAGGGTGTCAAGTCAAAGTATAAAATAGTTCAGCAAGAAATGTATGCATTAAAATGCATGAGTAATGGCGATATGCACAGCCACAGAATTTATTAATCCTCCTTCTGAAGGCATCGGTGTGCTCAAACATGCACAGAATACATTGCAGAAGGTAACAGAGCACAGCCACTTATGAATGTGATCCTGTATTTTTACAGGTAGCTTCAAAAACAAATTTTTACAAAGTGCTGCACTACAACGATAAACGCACACAATCATCATTACTCGACAAAACGTGGCACGGGGATGACAAAAGACATCACGAAGTCTGAGCTTAATGTGTTAAGGTGAGGAAGGTTAAAACGGGCCAGCAGAGTGGAGCAATACTGGAAATGAAAATAGAATCGCTTCTCTAAAGCAAACATGCAAATTGAGTAAAATGAAGTTAAAAAGGTAAAAACCCGGAGATTTTTCCACACTGTTTTTTCTGTTGGTTAAACTGTGAAATGTGTCTCCTTTAGGCTGTTTTGTAGTGGGTTAACCTAATGGAGGATTCATGTAGTGAGAAGAATTGCTACATCAGAGACCGTGGGGACACATTTCATATATCCCGCTACGTTAGGACCAGCATATTACTCGTGGAAATTATTTTTCTTTTTATGGTCACAGAAAAAACAACCTCACCTGCTGCTTCAATCCACGGTTTAGATGTGAGGAAATCTTTAGGAACAGAGCTGTGGATTGTTACAGAAAGTAATGCACATTGTCACGCACAGTGGGGTTTTTTTTTTTTTTTATTTCCACTGCGGACTTTTCAGAGCACTACAAGTTGATTAAGTTATCTATACAGAATAGATAAAATGAAATATAGTACTGTATAATACAAACATTAGAGGCTTAGAATTAGTTTAATTTTTGTTTGTTTTTTTGCCATCAAAAAGGTATTTTGCTGCATATTTGGAATAGATGATAAAAATAAAAGTAGCTACTATGATGTCACATATTGCTTACTGAAGTCCTGCTGTGAAACAGATGTGAAGAGGGAAGAGAGACAATTCATGCCCATCTGGTAGTTACTTATCAATGACAAGGTAGGCCCACCCTGAAGCATGATCTTCTTTATTGTCATTCTGGATTCTAATGGAGACCATAATGCACATAATTAACGTCATGCTGTATTTAAAAACTCTAAAAAATAAAAATAAAGTCTGAGGAAACTGAGCTGAGCTCTGTTTTTTTCTGCAGACTTTTATACAATCAGACTTCTTTTGAAACCACAGGGGTATCATCCAGGTTTAAGGCAGTGGTGGTGTCACTTCTGAGACCTGGATGCTAAGTCTATCTACTATGTACAACCTGCTCCAGAATCCTTTACATCCAAGATGGTGGATCAAAGAGTAGAAACGAGGAGTAGCACTTGCTATACAGGCATTAAAGTGCTTCATCATTTTAGCACACTGTGTAAACACATTGGCTTTCCTTAGCCAGCATCAATGAGGGATACAGATTCTAAGCAGGGGGAACCTTATTCCCTACCTATTTTTTTCCTGCTGACTCCAAGCTATGTCAAAGCTATTTCTTTGTTCTCTAAAGCTTTATGACATAAATCTAAAACAGGGAGCATAAAGCCTTGCAGGCAACTTGCTGACCTTATATTAGATTTTCAAGAAAGCTTGTTTGGTTTTTTGACTTGCTTCTAATGATATATCGGTTCTGTTCTTTACACCAGCTGGATTGTAGCTAAATGAATGAGGCTAAAATGCACTTATACACCATCTAAATAATATTAACAGGCTTTGGAGAAGATTTAAAAGGTAAAGGATAAAAGATTGTGATACGTATATTGCCAGCTTTGGCACACCACCATATGTTGCAAACACAGGACTTTAAATGTTAACCTGGGTTTGACTGTGTTGTGAGTACCTGGTAGCCGATAACATAAAAGATACCGTGGGTATGCTAAACTTGTTTAGTAGTCCAGGCCCGAGGGCCGGCATCATTAAACCGTGTAAAAAAAAAAGTTGCCATTTCGTTCACTTTGGAGTTCAATTCTTATTCAGCAGGCATTTTTTTTCTGGACTTATATTTATCTTCCCAGTGCCGTAGTTTTTTCCAACTCCTTTTCTTGCTATGAAACTAGCAATCTATCAGAAATCATCTCTCCTCTCTGGACAAGCATCACCACTGCCCCAATAAACCCCATTCTGCAACAGCAGTTGCTGCTGTAGTCATTACTGTGTCCACTTCATGCCATGAGATACCAAGATGCTGACAAATAGTCAACCTGGCACAGGATCCTTTGATGCAGCTGTAATTTTGTTTGTTTGTCAAATGTTGGGAACCTGCAGCATTTCTTTTTCCGGTCTGAACCAATCAGAGAATGGGTCATAGTTATTATGTGTTCTTTTTTTTATCAGCCAGCTCTTGAGCTTGGTCAGCCTCTCTGACTCCCATCACCCATACAGTTTCTCCTCATCTCACATTCGAAAGGAAATGTGTGGGTGTGCATGTTTGTTTTAATACATTTTCTCTGGAGATAGGAAGACAGGCAGAAAAGGAAGGCGTAATTCCTTTGTTTGCAACACTGGAAAGGTGTGTATTTGTTTTTCTAACCCTCTTTTTCCTGTGTGCGTGTGTGTGGGTGTGCGTGTGTGTGCGCGCGTGCTCATGCACACGTATGTCAGACTAGACAAACCAAGCACTTATTCCCAGTAGCAGAGGTGTGTGTCATATCCAGGTGAGGTGACAGATCGGGGCTTCACTACAGTGACAAGCAAGCCAAGGCCATCTTGTTTGTATAATTCATGAGAGCCGGAGATGTCTCGTTGGCATGCTGCTTTGGCTCCGCACAGATAGCACAGCAGCAACTAATGGGAAACCGGAGCTCAGTGCTATGTTGTCAACCTCACAGCCTTATAGCAGCACCTAGTGCTCACTGTATTAAAATTAAATGGTTTAAGAGATCTGCAACATTAGCAAGTTTTTTTTACTATTATACAATTTAGTGAAAATGATGCTTTTTTTTTTTCAAATGCAAAATAAAAAAAACATCTGCCTTCAACCAGTATCATATTGTTTCTCCCACTTGTAATGAATATGAAATAAGTCCATGAATTTTATACAGGAAATTAAAATTACCAAAATTTTAGCATTATAGTTGAATTCACACAGAAAAGGCTTGCCTGTAATATATTCAAGTATGATAAAGCTCTGTGGACCTTTTCCATAACAAAAACAGCCTGGGCTATTTGATTACTTGAGCACATGTCATTTAAAAACAGCTTTGTGATCATTGTAGCTTTTGGGAACTGACATTTTCAAGCTTCAGACAAGATGAATCACTCTCTGTCCAACTAAGATTTTGATATGGAAATAAAGATTAAGATTGTGTATTTTTTGTTTGTTTTTTTCCCCCTTTTTTTGCAAATAATCCAAACCATCTAACAACATATTCACTTTTAACATTGTTTCAAATCCCATTCATATTCTCCACAATTTTGCAACTATCCAGCATAGACTCATATGAGCTATGAAATTTTGAAATAATGGTATTTGTGCCTCTGTAGTAAGTAGTAGTCTTTATGTTTTCACGCTGTTTGAACAGGCCATTTATGGCCCTTGTGCTTTGTATTTGACACTTATTCTCTAGAACATCACCTGCTGGGTTCTAGACTAACATTTTCAACTCTCAGTGTTAGCTTTTTGTCCATAAAAAGGAACCACATTTGAATGACAGGGAGATTTACAAGCTGCATCCAGAAACAATATGGTTTCATGCAGTCACTGGGTTCGATTTTTTAGACACACGCTTACTAATTATTGCTAAGTAAAAAAGTAGTATGAAAGTTACATGTACCCACTGTGGTGCCACCCATCGACTTTTCGTTCCCTGATATGAAGCCACATGTTCATTGACGACCGTTTTTCCAGCGAGTGAGCCTAAAAAGTATTTTGTAAAATGTTTGATTAGGTAAAAGAACATGGACAACAAGGCAATTTTTTCACAGAGTTCAAACAGAATCCTTTTAGCAGCATTTTAGTGTTTCACCTGTTGTTGGCCGTTAAAACAGCTCAGGTTTAAGGCACTTCTGCATTTGCTTCATTTTTGAGACCCAACTCTAAATCCATCTTTTATAATAATAACATTTTTAAAAGACTTTTGCTCACAAAAAGGCACCAAGAGCAGATGGAGAGGTTCTGTTCAGTGACTCAGATAAGTAGAGAGTTACCAGTTACCTTCCTATCCATGGAGGACAAACTTTTTCCTGTAACATTGACATTGACCACGTGTTTTTTTATTGCTATGGGGATTGACTCGCTCATAAGTGCCTATTTCAAGAACTGCAGTTTTTGGTTTTCAGCTCTCAGCTTGGTTCGCTTCAGGATTCACTCTGGAGTGGTGATTTCCGACAGTCGATGAACGCAGCATTAGTTCAACCAACTTGTTGCTCATTCAGAGAAACGCCTCCTTTTCCTCCTCCTCCTGCTCTTTTAAGCACAATCCCTGCAGCTCTCTCGCTCTCACTCCTGACGGGTAACCGGAGCGTGAACATGGCTGCTAACCGGGTGATCGTTTACGGTGGGAGAGGCGCTCTGGGCTCAAAGTGTGTCGACTATTTCAAATCTAAAGGATGGGTGAGTGTTGACAGCTAATGCTAGCATGCTACCACTGACACACGGTGAGCTAACTATAGTTCTCTTTCTCTGTGCAATAAACAGTGGGTTGCCAGCATCGACATGGTTGCAAATGAAGAGGCTAATGAAAACGTGATCGTGAAGATGACGGAGTCTTTCACCGAGCAAGCAGGACAGGTGCTCTGCACATCTTTCTGACTCATTAATGCAACAACTAAAGCGCTAACAGATAGGAGCAGGGTTGTAACTGCGACAGCTAAAGTCAGACTTTCCATATGACTGAAGTAACACTAATGGCATTTGTTTGTTGTTTTATATTTTTTATTATTCTTATTGTTGTTATTATTATTACTATTACAACTATTTGTATTGTTCAGTAAAAGAGTTGCTAAAATGTGTGTAAGCTAATGCTGCGTTCAGGTCACACTGAGAGAGTGGGGATTTCAGTTTTTTGTAGTAGAAGAGGTTATGATAGAGTCAAATTACTGTAATGATTATTTTCTTCTTTGTTTAGGCAGCATTAATGATTTTTTAAATTATATTTCTTTTTCTTGAACATCTTAGTAGCTTTAATAGCTCAAATCTATTGATTGAGAGCATCTAAGGATAGAGATGGTATAAAACCCACTGTTAAAGGTGAATTGAGCGGTCTTATTTGGCACATAAAAATATATATTTCTCATGTGCTGCTGCCCATCTCTTTTTGCCCATTTTATGCGACTTTACTAAAAATCGGTAGTATACCTTCTCTCTGTATAGTTGCTTTTGGTATGATTATTTTTTAACTTCATAAAAACGCACTTTGTATTTTATAAATATAACAGTTCACTGACTGAGTGAGGATAATTTCTACAGATTATCCTCCTTTGTTTGTTTACCAGAACAAACACTCTCCAGCTGATGCCAGATGACATTTAAATGCCATTCAGCTCGTGCGTCAGCCCGGTGGCTTTATGTCATTGTGTTAGCAGTAAGCTCTCATTTTGTGCAGGTGACGGCAGATGTGGCCCAGTTGCTAGGGGAACAGAAAGTGGATGTCATCTTGTGCGTGGCGGGAGGATGGGCGGGAGGAAACTGCGGTTCCAAAGGTCAGAGTTCAACCTTTTTTTTTTTTATTATTTGTTTTGGTGTTAATAATCAGCCAGCTATCCTGCAGCCTCACATCTGTAATTGTGAACTTGAAAACAAATTGTCGTGCAATTAAATAAAGTCTGAGTGAGTTTAAGATGAGACTTTTTTTTTCTTGAATCTTGTTTACTTAGAAGTATTCAAATCTTGTTCTGTGGGGCCGAAAGCTTGCCAGATTTTTGTTCTCCCAGTTAGCTTTTTGGTATTCCATAGCTGTACCTGGCAGCAAAAAGGAAAGCAGCAGCTCTCTTGAAGTGCCAGAATTGATGTGCAGCTAATAAGAATTTTGTGGTTGCCGCAAATTCCGTCTTTTCAAACATTTGGAGAAAAAGGCACTCGCTTTCTGGCAAAGAGGAAAAGACTGGCATGAATGAAGCTACTCAAAACAGCTGGTCTACATGACCAGCCCGGCTCAGATTAACAAGTTTGTGTATTAAATCTGTACAAATACCGATGTTTATAAACAGCAATTGACTATTTAATAGATGAGTTACGTGCCAGCAATGATTCTTGGCAATGAACGGTTGTCAGGCAGTCTGGTAAGACTTCAAGTTTCTGGTCCAAACCAAGAAGTAATTTGACACAAAAACCCTGTAAAAATGGTAACTGCGTCTTTTCCACTCGAGTTTTTTGTACTGACCAAACAAACCTTTTAGATGCACTCGTAGCTTTCGGCACTGCTTTGAAGAGTCAGGCTAAGATGTTGTTCTCTCTAATCTCCTACAGACTTGTACAAAAATGCAGATCTGATGTGGAAACAGAGCGTGTGGACCTCAACCATCTCCAGCCACCTCGCCGCCTTGCACCTAAAAACGGGTGGACTGCTGACTCTGGCTGGAGCTAAAGCGGCCCAGTCAGGCACTGCAGGTGAGGCACACAGTTTTTGTTGCGTGTTTACAGTTCTCATCATAGCGACCTGATGTCCTGCTCCTCAGGGTTACAGACTTTGACCGGGGGTAATTGACACACTGATCACAGGGCGCACCTGCTCACAGCGGTGCGTGCGATTGAGGGGGGGAAATGTGTCGATAACATTGATCCAAGAAGCAACACGGGAGGAAAAAGACAGAATCGCTGATGAGCTCTGCGGCAGCGGTGGTGCTCACTGGTTAGCGAGTCTGTTTCACAAACAAAAAGTAATTGGTTTGATTGCTCAAACGGCGTGTTTGTCCACCGCAAACCGTCCCCTGTGTTGTTGAGCAATCGACTCAACCGTGGCCCGCTTAATCGTTTTAAGATATCCAGGGCAAGAGCGAATAAATAAAAAGATAAGGTTAATGAAAGTTGATCATTTAGAAGAATAACAGAACACTAAAGGAAAACTTATGCTATGTAGCATAAGGTATATATTACATAAGGATTACTGTATACAGTACTGCACAAAAGTCTTGAGTCACCCTCTTCTGCTTTATATTTTCCTAGAAAAATGGCAAATGTGTGTAGCGATTTATTGAACCACGTGCAAACATACACGGAAATACAGTACACGAAACAGAAACAGGGTTCGTACAATTCAAAGGATTGAAAGTCAACATAACCTTTCTCCAGACCTCCTCCATACGCGCTGATTTTTCAAATTTGGATTGATCACTCCATAAAACGTGTTTATACTTCAGTTCTTTTGTAATCCGGCAAACCTGAACTGTTTCTCGCCATTTGCCTTCCTTCAAGAATAATATCATCGTGACAACCAGCCTTCTACTTCTACCAGCCTTCAGTGAGGAGTAGATGGAGTCACTGAAGGGCTAGATGCACTCCTCAGTTCATGTGTCAGGTTTTTACAGGGATTTTTTTTATTCCCTGTTTCTTAAGGACATGAGTGTCAGATGCTGCAGGTAGTATTTCAGGTCTACCACTCCTGTGTTTTGGTTAATAGTTCTTCGGCATTCATCTTGGTGCAAAATCATATTTTATATCTGAAACTTAATCTTTGGCTTTGTTTCTGTAGATTAAATTAATGAAATTGGAACAAATGATGTTTATTTTTTGTTTTGTTTTTTGCAACAGGGTGCTAGCAACAAAGTGCCTGAAATTATCAAAGATTTTATGCCCAAGTGACTATTTACACCAGGGGTCCCCAATCCCAGGCCTCGAGGGCCGGTGTCCCTGCAGGTTTTAGATCTCACCCTGGGTCAGCACACACTGAATCACATGATTAGTTCATTACCAGGCCTCTGGAGAACTTCATGACATGTTGAGGAGGTCATTTATCCATTTAAATCAGCTGTGTTGGATCAAGGACGCGTCTAAAACCTGCAGGGACACCGGCCCTCGAGGACTGGGATTGGGGACCCCTGATTTACACACTCGGACAGGCCATCCACGGGGTTGTTTAATACTCAGCCTTTTAAACAACCAATTTAGACTATGAATCCAAAGAAATCACTTCATTCAACTTAATTAATAAATAATATAATTAGTTGAAGTCTACATCTATGATTAATTGGTGTAGTTGAAGCCTTGTTATCATGTGATACTGGTCCAAGTCTTCAGCTCGTGTAGTGTCCATAAAGGCTTAAGTCCGGGGCCATGTGATTTGTAAAACCCCTCCTGTGACCAGGCTGGCCATGTGATGGGCTACGATCCAATTCTGCAGCTACACAAAGCCCTGGCTCAGCAGCCCACACAGAGCCGAAGAGCTCATTGGCTCCTGGCTTAGGAAGACAATGACTCAGCAGTTGTTGGCCCTCACACAATGTCCACATGCAGCGTTTTGACTTATCAGACTAAAGCCATTTCAGTTGTTCTCTGCAGTGCGAGCATTTAGGTAGAGATCTGCATAATAAATATAAATAAATTGTAATTAAACAGAAGGCAATAACAAGTACCAAATGTTAAGAAATGTAACAAACGGGGTTAAGAGGCACCTACGCTCATCCTTTTTTTTTTTTCTTTTTTTTTCGAGCGCTTTGATCAAACAAGCTGAGTGGAGAGTTAATGAGCCAAATCCCGATCATCTGTGAAGAGGAAACAGGAAAGGATATTAGGATGACTAATTGTACTGACTTTGACTTTGTTGTTGTTCATCAAAGCTTAATGGATGAAAAGGCTTTTTTTTTTAATGTTGCAGGTGTGTGAGATAACAAACCAAATAAAGGGTATCGCTTAATACACTTACATTGTACGTTGATTTTTGGGTTGACCAGACGTTTAAGGTGGATAAAGGTTTTTGTCGTACTCGTCGTCTTTCAGAGGGGTTAACGATGCAGCAGGTTTGACAAACCCAGACTTTCTCTGTGTTTGCTGGCTTGACAAAACCTAAAACCCAGGCGGAGATGACGGGTGTGCATTTTCTGCATCATCTACTGAATAAATGAAATTTCCCTTTTTGGACATTTCCTGTTTGTGTAGTTTGCGTTTCTGCAACTTTACTGTAGAGCTTCATTTTGGTGTGTGTTAGCAAGGTGTGGCCCAACACATGTAAAGTATTTTCCTTCAAGTTTGAATTTTTATGACTGCCCTTTTTTTTAGAATTTGACCCCGGATTTGGGCTTAAGAGCAGAGTTTGAACCCCAGACAGTTCAAACGCAATGCTGAGCTCTTTCCGTGGCCTCGTGAAATTTTCATGGTTTGTTATTATCCTTCCAGATATGCAACTTGTAGCCCGTTAAATTCCTTGGAGAACTCCAGTCTGGCCTTTATTTAACATTCACTAGATGAGAAATCTGTAGTCAAACCAGTCTCTCATACAGAATGGAAAAGAAGAGGCTTCCATTGGCTGCAGTGGTAATCCTAGAGTCACAAGTATAACTTGAAACACCTTAGTTGGCGCCCATTGCATTTGTTTTTACTGCAGCCAGTTGCAGCTGCTGGTAAATAGAATCACTAAATTATCAGCATGCTATGCCTCGAACCTGAGCTTTCGAGATTAATCATTTGGTAACTGTTGAGTGCATCTGTTACAAGACTAAATAATAAAGCTTAGTAATTGAAGAAAAAAGCAGGTGAGGGAGGTGATCAGCATGCTGGCACAGCTGTTAGCAAATTTCTATTGCAAACTAAACAACTCAGAATTGCATTTCACCAAAATCACAACATGCTTGGTCAGTATTGCAGATAATGATGCGAGTCTGCTATTTTTTCCTTCCTTTCCTAAATGTTTTCAGGTGACTGTATGTGTATTCATACCACAAAGACAGAAATCAGTTTAGTTTTTTTGTTTATTTAATGTCGGGCTGAACGTGTCTGGTTTGGGTCACATTCTTACCTGGTCAATATAAGGTGAGTGGATGCATTTGCATGACTGGTCTTCCTTACTAGTGTTTGCTCTTGCAGGGAAAAACAAAAGCTTGAGACCAAAGTCACGCCACCGCCCCTCGTTTCTATTGGTCGGGGATTTGTAAGCCTCTCATAAGATCATTTAGGGGGAAGAGACGCTTACTGTTTCCAGATGCCGGAGAGTCAGAAAATTCCATCTCCCAGGCTGGGTTCATGTACAGATTCAGTATGCAAGTAGCAGACCGTCAAGCCTCAAGTCGACATAAACATTTCCAACCATGTAAAACACAGGGAAGCATTTGAAAGTCTCAAGATGTTCCTCACAGACGTCTGTCCGCTTGACCCCTCTCAACAAACCAAAGGGCAAAGCGTGTAACGATTATATTGTGGTGTGTGTTTCCTTTTGCGAGCTGAATTTTTTTATTTATTTATTTTTTCCAGGATAGTAAAATAATAATGTTTCCACTGCAACCCCCCAGGCATGATAGGATATGGCATGGCCAAAGCAGCCGTCCACCAGCTGTGTCAGAGTCTCGCAGCAAAAAACAGCGGGATGCCTGCGGACGCTGCTGCTGTCGCTATACTACCGTGAGTACTGAAATCAAACACAATCAAGGTGTACAAAAGCACCTCCAGCACATGTTGTCCTTAAAGGAATAATCAACAAAAAGACTTCTCTGCTAAATTCAAACTAGAAAAGTCTCAGCTTCAGATTAGATTCGTTTGTATTCACAGCAGTTGGAGAGCCAGACTTACAGGAGGAAAAAGTTATCAGTAATGAATAATTAAAAGCAGTCCTTACGACTTTCATCCCCAGTCTGTTTTTAAGGTTTTAAAACTTAATCGAGATGATCCTGAAGACACACTTTCTGTGTAAAATCCCTGGTTTATCCCTGCAACAAACTGAAGCTAATAGAATTTAATAGCTTGATATGGTCTAACATGATTTTATTAACCTTTTAAAATAAGAAGCTAAAATAGTTTTTTAATATGTTTTTGTTTTTCTGTTTTTTTGACTGTACAATTTACATTAATGTGCTTTTCTCAAAACACGAGTTGCCCTTTTTATTATGAGAAAACAAGCGGCTTTAATTATATCATACAGTTACTGCTCATTACTGTGTGTGGTGAGTTTGTAATTAGAATTTAAATGGAAGATAAAAGGGAAACATGGCTCCCTGGTTTTTACTCGGAAATAAATCTTTCACTTGCATGAAATAGTCTTTTTAATAGATGTGTGTACATGTCTTCTTTTTCCACAATTTTCACCAAGGAATCGTCTGCAGGCGCTTCTGCACCCCTGTTCGTCCTGATGACATGGACTAACCTTGGTGTCTACTTTCAGGACCCATCTGAATTGTTTTTATTGGGAAAAAAAGCTGATTTTAGCACAAAAACGCCTAGATTTCCTGTATTAGCAAGAGCATGTAAGATCTTGTGCTTTATGACAAAAAGATTTTTTTCCCTCCTGGATAGTGTGCTGGTGTACCGCTTGCAGGGTAATACTGTGTATTGTTTCTTCAAGTGTGTTTTTAATATTTTTGGAGGAACAGATTTGTCTCTAATCCATATCCAGCAGTAGACTTTTATTAATAAAACAGGACTAACAAACCGGTAGGATGAATTCAAGTCTGTTTTTTTGTGCTACAGACTCATTTTGTAGCTCGGGTTTAAAGATGTGTTTTGGATTCACCATAACATAGAAATCACTTACAGAGCTGCTTTAAATACACCAGCACGGCACGCAGTCGGTGAAAGGACTGGAGATGAAAGCTATAAAATTAGCTGTGCTACGTACTCTTTGTTATGTTGGATAGATGAGTACGAGGTGAGGATAAGACGCAGGAATAATAGATGAATAAGGGTGCCCGTTCCACGCAGTGGATCTGCACATGAATGCTTTAGATGAATGACACACAGCTGTGTTTGCATCATTGCGTTCTGTCTTTAGTTATTGAATATAAAACCAGCTTTTGCACTGTCATCATGAGAAGAAAGACATTTCTTTTTAGGGGTGTATCCACCCCTCGCGCTCTGTTTGGCTGCATTTTCCTCCAACACTTGGCCAGGCTGCCTCTCCAGCATTCTGTCACATCTGTTTAACATTAGCCCCATGACTTGCATTTCTGCTGCGTGCAGGTCTCTGATGCTGTCGCACCACCATACACTAACCCCAACATTTCTGTTTACCCACTGTAATGCTTTTGCAGGAATACAAACTCTGACAATACAAGCTTGCCCTGGCCGACGATAACACGGCCAATACAAATGCCCTCACTCAAGCACATAAACTGCACGCTTGATCGTCTGAGCGATGGCTTTTTTAAGTTTAAAATAAGCCTCCTGTGCCTTTTCCCATAATTCCTAAACATTTTTTTTTCTTCTTTAAGCTGAATATTGACATCTAACTTTTAGGGAATAATCAATTTTCCTGTAAAATACCGTTTTATTATGCTTATAAAACGACTTCATCCTCTCAGAAACTGCGTGTGATATATAGTATGTGTGGAGATGCTGCAGTCTGCACGCTCTGCTTCCTCTGTGCTGCTCAGACGCAGCTACTCACCCTGATTGTCATCTGGCTTCATTTGGCAGCGTTACCTTGGATACGCCGATGAACAGGAAGTTCATGCCTAAAGCAGATTTCAGTACCTGGACACCGCTGGAGTATATTGCAGAGTGAGTGCTGAAGCAGTCTTTTTTTCCTTCTTCTTTGTTTTAAGGATCTCTTACTAGATGTTTTTATCGATTTTTCCACTGGTGAAATGTTCGAGATGTTCAGTTTTACAGGGACCCTGTTATGCTAAATTCCAGCTGGATTCTATGAGGGGATTCACATTTTAAATTAATATACTGCTTAAATGCTTTGATATCGTTCAGCTGCGGTACAGCTCTTCTGCATGTCTCTGTTCACAATGGGCCCCCCTGCTGACTCTCAATTGTTCACACTCTTGTTAAGACTAACGTGAGCATAAAAACAATTTCTCTCTGATTGTTCAGCATTGGACTAAGAAGCTCTTTGATTCTCAGGGACTGACACCGTAATCGTCGCATTTACCTTTGATGCTTAAAGAAACATTTCCAGCTATCAAACCGTTACATTAAAGTGACTAGAAATACCTGACGATGTCTAATTGTGCACAAGAACGAGGAGGCATGAGCACAGAATACAAAGTTTTTTTGTAAGTAGCTGCTTAAAAAATCTGTCAGGACAGATTTGTTTTGCTTATATTTATATTATGTATTATGAGATCTTCTGGAATGGGTTTCTTTTGAGGATCTGAAGGTTTGGCTGCATATGAATATCATTACCTCACAAAGAAATCAAATTTAAAATATAGCTTTGCACCACAAAAAAGGCAAAATACGTGTTGTTTTAAACAGCAATGAGATTTTGTTAACTAATAAAACTTCGAGCTACGTGACTCAGTCTAGTTTTACTTAAACCTTTGATGGATTTGTTCATTTTTTTAATATCCTTGGTGCACAACTGAATGAATGCTTTGGGTTTAGATAGAAGTTTTGTTTTGGCTACGTTTCATGTCTGTGTTGGCCAGTGAAGATTAGATGGGATTTGGTCCACTTTGATAATCTCTTAGGAAACAGATGAGAGTCTGGAGACAGAAATGGAAACAGTCTTTGTGACCGGAAATTACTGAAGGTGGCAGTTAGTTTGTTTTAGCACCTGTTGTTATAATTTTCTTACTTTTTGGTCAATGTTCATTCACTAAACTGAGCTGATTTAAAGTATAAGCTGTTTTTACTTAGATTTTACATCACTGTTTTGTTTTGTATTCACAGGCTAGCTCATGTAGTATTTGAGAGCATCTTTGGTGCAAGGCTCGGTAGATTTTTAGATTCATGATCTGTGCTAAATACTCATCCAGTCATAGTATTTTTCCCTTATGTTATCTGAGTTCCATATTTAAAAAGTGTGTCTGTAGCTTCTAAAATAGACTTAAAATGAATTCAGTTGTAATAAAACAGTTTAAATCAACATGTAAGAAGTACTGTATTTCCGTTATGTCAAGCTCGGCATGCCAAAATAAAAAGAGTGTCCTCTTTAAAGAGGATGCTCCTACTTTCAGATGAGCAGCTATCGTTTATTTAACTAAAGAAACTACACACTAATTTAGTATAAAATATGCTGATCAGTCATTCGTGTGCAACTCCGGGATGAACTTAAAGAGTTGTAAATGCATGCAAAGAATAAGGTTACGACTGCAGGCAATATATTAAAGATAAATGTATCTGCGACGTCGACCATTGATCAGCGATATCCTGACATGAAGCTCTAAGCGGATTGTTTTCAACATAAGATGCACATGTAATGAATACGAAACAAACTCCATGAACATTGTGTTGTATTTAACCACAATTAAAATGACCAATTTAGGCTGTGAATTTGCACTCATAGAGCAGGGTGTCACCCAGGGAATAAAACCAGCCCACCGGAGGGAAAGCGAGAGAGAACTGACACTGCCAGCATCTTATAAAACAATCAGGGGAATATGATTGAAGAGTGGCTCGTCTTCCAGACACATCTCTGCCTCCTTGACGCCAACAAATGAACAGGAAAAGACAAACACACTTACTGTTTGGGGGGGGGGGTCAGCACATTGTACACATATCATATATAAGAATGAACACGAAAAGGTCTTAGAGATTTTATTCAACTACTCAAAAAGTTCTTCCCCTTTTTATTTATTTATTTATTTTTTCTCTTCAGAATGTTCTTCAGCTGGGCCACCGGGGTGAACCGACCATCTTCAGGAAGCCTCATGGAGCTGCTGACCTCCGGAGGCGAAACCCAGGCTGTTGCTGCTCAGTAGAGGACAGAGCAGCTGTAGAGGTGGGGGTGGGGGTTAGTAGGGAGGAAGAGATAAAGATGGATGGAAACAGATACAGAGGCTTGAGGAGAGAAGAGTGAGAGAGAAAGAGATGGAAGGAGTGATGAGGTGTAGAGGTGAAGAAGAGAGATGGAGACGGAGAGGAGCTAAATAAAATGGGTAGGTGGAGCAGTGAGGACCAGATGGGTTTGTTTTGGAGGAGGAGAGGGGGCTTTCTTTGCAAATGCAGCCTCACAGCGCCATCTAGCTGTCAATCATTGTAACTATCTGACTGTAACAGCCAATCAAACTGTGTTCAATCTCTAGTAACTGAAATATTCTTCGTGGATGGACCGTCGAGGCTTATTTAGAGTGTTTGGTTTGATTTCACTGAACGGTGATGGGAAATTATGTTAACTGAGAAGCATTGAGAGTTATAAATATTTGAGGCTTATTTCATCAGACGCAAACAAGAGGTAATAAAATATACTAATGTAGCTTTAAACTCAAACTTAAGTGATGTCCTTCCATTGCATTGTCATAACATTTTTAATACGGGTAATAGCTAAAAAAAAAAATGAATGAGCACTGTCTTATCTACCCTGTAAATTTTTTACCACATTTTAAAGTTCATTCCTCTGAAAACCACATTGGGAACTTCATAATTACCTACATTAGCCATAGCAGTTCTCTCTAAAATGAAACACGTGACAGTGACCAGTAAAATGTGTGAGCTTTTTTTAGTTTCCACCGCTTAGTCTCTGAAGGTCCTCTACCACTGCGGAAACTCAGTCGAAGAAAGCCGCTGTCTTCTCTCAAACGGACAATAACGCTTTAAAGTGGAGTGGCCTTTTTTTTTTTTTTTTTTTTTTTTTTTGTTTTTAATCTCAAATT
>VUQR01015750.1:36420-51522 GCA_015108515.1 Hemichromis elongatus | reverse complement strand
GAGATGTGGGGGCGGCAGGCAGCAGAAGTACGTCTGCGCTGCAAATCTGACGAGGACTTTTGAAAGGCTAAATCCCAAAGAGAGCGCTGCTGCCTCGGCTTGCTGCACTACAAACAGCCAGAGCTGAGACGGGCTGGGCTTTTTCACTGGAGGTGCTCCATGAGAGAGAAGAAAAATAATTATAATGATAACCTCTGTATGCTACACCTGACAAATATTGCAGATGGAAAATATTTCCAATGCAAAAAAAAAAAAGTGCAGGAATATTTTATATGTAAAGTGTCAGTGTTATTATTTGGAGCATTTTTATGGTGTAAATGTTACCTTGGCTTCAGCATTTCATGGAGAGGCGCTCAGTGAAGGTTGTATGTGTCTGCTTGGGTTTCTCTTTCTTTTCTTTTCTTTTCTTTTTTTTTTAAGTCCACCATTTCCACAAATTTTCCACTACTGTCATGGTGTGGTTGGGGGTGGAGGATAACATTTAGTTTGAAAAAAATCTCATTTGCAATTAGGGGGTGTGTTTTCACATTACACCTCATATCGCCGCCTTTACCAATATAATTTTTGTGGATAATTTCCTTGTTGAGGCAGGAAGGAGGGAGCCAACAAATACAAACAGTCATGTTTATGATTAGGTCCAAACCACACTGAACAAAGGCAATAATTGCCTTAAAGGTTGCCTGACAAGCCAAGCTCTTCCACATTTAGTTCCAAGCAACAGGACTGGGTCTTGTCTGTGAACCATTCATTCCTGAGTGACACTGGTTAACAATCTGTGTAACTGCTAATCCCTGTTGTAATCTACACATAAAGGTAGTTGGATCTCTCTCTGGAGATCCTGTCTAGATTCTATTTACATCCCGGAACCACAGAAACTGGGATTGAGCCTTTAATCGGCTAAATCTCTTCACAAAGAGAAAAAGATATCATAATCACTAATGCTGAGCGCTCTCTTTACCTTACTTTATATTGATAAAAATGCAAAAACATATTATGAGGAACACGTTTCTACATTCTTTCTCAAGCTTGTCTACATGAATGTGCAGGCTCAGAGCACTGAGTGTTGTTTTTCCTGAGTAAATACAACCCTGTTGGAGGCATGAATCATACGCAGTATTGCTGGGCAACATGATTCATCAGACCTCTGTCATTTTGTCCTGAAACACAGTCACATCTACAGGCATTCTAAATGACAAAAAAAAGGAAAAAAAATATACAGGTTAAAGGTCACTAGGAGAAAATATTTACTTCGTTTTGCTTCAGTGCCATTATGTCTGCTTATTCATCTATTTTTACTCACTTTGTTCATTTACTGCAAAACTTGTTTGAAGCCACTCTATTTAATTTGCATTAAACATGAAATAGTTCCCTTCTTACTGGAAAACTGATGATAGTATCAAACTGAATCCATTCCAGTGGTTCAGTGTTTGCCTACATACTCTTTCGTGTAACACAGGGACACCGATAGATGGAGCTGTGGGTTTGAGGTGGAATGAAAGAAAGAAAGGGAGGTGGAGAAGGAGGTGGTGGGGTGGGGGTGGGGGGGGAGACTTTCGCAACATTTGAAGTTGAGACAGAAGTGTGGAAGAACCACTGTTTCTAAATCTACGGGACAACTCATTAGCAGCACTGTCCCCACTGATGTCCCTGTATTCATAACTGTGTGTGTTTACATTAGCTGGAGTGAAATGGAGGCTTTTGTGCATCACAGACTATCACTGTGTATCCCCAAAGACTGTGTCGCAATTAACTTAATGATGGCTTCTTGATGATTCAGGGGGAAAATAAGTGTTTTTCTTAGGTAGTGGTCACTTTATTTTAAGAGATGGGGAGATGTCTCAGGAAATGCACTCTTGGGACCACTATGTGTATGAGGGTGTCGGATGTGTGTTGATTTGCAGCACGTGTTGGCGTGCATGCACGTGCACCAGTGTAGCTCTGCGTGTGTGTGTGTGTCTGTCAGGTTTCCTGCTGCGCGGCACGGCTGGGAGCCCTAGCGAGGGTAAAATTCCATTCTCTCGGTGGAGCAGCATTCTGCATGAGCCAATTCCCAGGAGACACTGCTCTGCATGTCCTCCAGACAGCCAAGCTGAGGCACAGGCTCAGGCTCGCTTATTAACTGACCTGAGGGGGGCGGTGGTGGAGGGAGGGAGGGAGTGAGTGGGGAGTTATGGTGGTGGGGGGTGGCGGAGATGGAGAATGGAGGAGGAGGTTGTGGGGGGAGTGGGGGAGCCCAGGGAGGTAGGAGGTGGAGGAGGCGGTGGGTGAGGAGGGAGAGGGGGAGGTGGTGTTGGGAATTATGGGTTTGTGTGTGCATGTGTGCGCGCGTGGGAGTGTGCGTGCGTCTGAGTGTGATCAGGGGTGATGGGCTGTGGGGATACGAGCGTGCATGTGTGTCTATGTGTGTGTGTGTCAGAGGCAGAACTGGTTGAAAATTTTAACTCTTTGCTCGCTGAGCTGCTTCGCTGCTTCGCTGCAAAAATTCAGCATGAGAGAAGAAGAGTGTGGATGTCTAACAAGCTGCACTATGTGTTTGTATCCTTGTATTCAGCACAAGGACATGTTACCGCCTTGTTAAATAAGGCTGTGGGCATCACAAAAACCTAGTTAATCACTTTAAATGTGTAGTTTGACATTTTCTGACCTGGAAAGTATATCATTCTATCAGCTATGCATGTTTTCTTCAGTATTTTTTCAGTTTTCGCTGGCAACACACTTCATAATGGTTTCCTGTCATGCCACTTCAGCACCGTAGCTCAGGATGCTACTGCAAACATATTTCTACCCTCTACCTATGCACATATTGGCTTTTTCTGAAATAGAACTAAAAACATTTACTTCATGTATTAATCTATTTACTCTAATTTGTCATCCCTGTATGCAAATATTAGTTTGTAGATTTGTGTGTCTTCCTATAATTGCTTGACACAACTGTAAGACTCATTTGTCACCAGTATGAGGAAATAGCATAATTGAAAAGTGCTTTTCAATTACAATTTGTTTAACTTAAATAATGAAATAAAATATGGTGCTTTAAAGTTTTACTTCTTTTTTTTTATTATTATTCCATCCAGCAGCGAAGAGGAAAGAGAGCGAGAGGGGGAAAAAAAATCACTCACGGCAAAATGCAAATGAGCCTGGAAGCTATTACGATGCTAATGAGATTCCACCATAGAAGTTGCTGCTCCGGCATCCGGGGTATATTTCATCCATATTTGGAAAACAGTTGTGTGCTCAAAATAGGGGACACACTTCCTAGTGTTCACAGTTGAGTTTGTGAGTTTTACTTTCAGTGGGGTCCGCGAGCAGCTTAAATCTGGTCAGAGTTAGATAGTAGAAGAGTCTTCCTCAGGTAGTGTTACTCAGCTGGTTACAGTAGCTTATTTCTGTGTTTCACTGTGAAACTCTGCTCTATTTTTATCAAGTCTTTTGTCTCATCACGCCTTGTCAATCAGTAGTGAGCTCCTTTTATTAATACCACAATCAGACTCTTCCTCCAGGCTTCAAATTACTCCCAAACATTGTGCGTGTTGGCACATGTTTCACGTTTCAAACAAGTGTGACTGTTTACACCAGCAGAGGCTTCATCAAACACAGCTACAACTTTACATTTTCACGCTTCGCTGTGAAACAGGATAAGACGTGATGCTGGGTTCTTCCGAACAGGAGCAGCATCGGTGCGTTCAGGTGCAAAACCTGTAGCACGGCTGCGAAGGTGTGTAGTTTGCGCGTTAAAGGCAGGTAGGTAGGTAGGGAGATAGGGTGAGTTACCATAGTAACACCAAGAGGGAACCCAGCAGAAGCACAGTGTCTATATGTGTCCTGACCCATTTCCATTCTCATCCACAAGTGTTTTGTCTCCCTCACTTGCTGTTTCACAACTAAAAGCATCTCTCCTTCTTCATCCTTGATGCATCTGCTGTACTTAACAAATGGCCGAGGCTTGAAGCATTCAACAAACTCTCAAGGTACACTTGGTTTGCTTTCAGTGAAGTTCAATTTAATTCAATTCAACTTTGTTATCCCTGAAGGTGAAAAAAACTGGCATGAATAGGATTAAAAGTCAATATACAAAAGTATGTGAAACAAAGTAGAGGATACAGAAGTCAAATACAGTATTAACAATGTTTTAATTCACTGACCAGCACTAAAATATGTCCTCCTCCGCAAAGACAACACATACATCACTTGTGTTAATTAACAGCTGGAAAATAAATGATTATGATTAATTTTGAATTAAAACTTCTGGAGAACAAAGAAACTGTAGAGACTAAGGTCAACTATTCAAACATTTCCACCTCTGAAGAGTCATCCTTCTGTGTTGAGTCAAAGATCGTCAGTGATTACACATAAAACAGTATTTATTTTTAAAAGTTGGTTAAGATTGTTAATGTAATACGCTGTAAATGAAATGAAATAACAGATACAGTCACAGAAATATGTCATCAGCTTATTTACACTGAGCTTGATTAGAAATTATGGATTCAAAACTCCATTTACACCTTGTGTAACCATGTGATCAATGTTTGAAAATAATATCTGAACATCCTCAACACCTCTACCCGTAGCTTGAGGACGAAGTGGGGAGAGACAGATGACCTCAAGTTTTCCTTTTGAATGTAATCAAACTATACCGACTGCACATCTGAGATCTAATCCCAGTGCTAGCTTAACCACCATCGAATGTAGTTTGTCAGGTCCGATCACATTCTGATGCTAATTCTGAGTTTATTTACACGTCGCATTAAAAGGCATTTCACCTCGTATAAGTAAACTATCCAAATACAGATGGCATTTAAATTTCAGGTGTAAAATGAAGACTCTTAGTCAGCATCGGAGCAACGTGTTAAGTCAAACTTCCCATTTTACCGTCCCTCTCTGTGACTTGTTAACATTTTTGTTGGCATCTGTATACACAACACAGAGAATTACAACAACATGGCATGCAACTAATGCAAAATAAGTTATAGCACGCATGCTCAGATAAATAATAGACATATAAACCATTTTGAATGATGGTTGTTATTTAATGATTTCTGTTATTTCCTTTGTTATTTGAGCAGCCGTGTGGCTTTGTACCATGTGAATATATGGAAGGACCAAGCATGTAACAAAGCAGGCAGCAATGATAATAACTATTACACTGATTAAGTTAGACACATTATGAAAGCAGGATCTCAGCTGAAAGTGGGTTGCAAAGCTGCTTGTAGCTGCTGTCGCCAAGGCAGCTTAAATAGCACATCCTATCTGGATATGTGGTCTCAGTTAAGCCATCAGCTGATGTGTGCTGGGAAACACTGCGGCTTCCTTAATTGGAATAACTTGAGCTGGTGAACACAAACTCGCAAATGTGTTTTAGATCATTTGTAGGCTCAAGCTGCCTGTTTGATCTTTTGTTATAATGATCAACATGGGTGTTAGCCACATTTTTGAGGCTACAAACATCCACTCAAAAAAGTTGAGATTTCATGATAGAATCTAAGAGATGGTTATAGCACAAAACGAAAAACAATAAATAAAGTAAACAACAAAAAAAGTAGTAATAACACTTGTCATGTCATTCATAGGCTTTTTCATGCTTTTATTCTG
Organism: Hemichromis elongatus; assembly: GCA_015108515.1. Lineage (NCBI taxonomy): Eukaryota > Metazoa > Chordata > Actinopteri > Cichliformes > Cichlidae > Hemichromis > Hemichromis elongatus. The sequence continues at coordinate 45,933 of VUQR01015750.1, read as the reverse complement.
ATAGGATAGCATTGCTGCTGTTTTATGGCTTTTAATGAAAACTGATGTCAATATTTGTCTATTAATAAAAATATAAATGGCTCATATCACCCTGCTGTTGCTTGATGGCACTGTTTCTAAAAACCTTTATGGTGAATTAGGTCATTTAAATTTATTGAATTATTTTTTTTATGATGTTCTTGTGGATTTTCAAAAAAAAAGCTCAAAGCACAAATGTTCTTTTCATTGTGTTTAACATTTTTTTCAGTAGATGAATTATCTTTTGCACACTACATCACCACCGGTGTAGGTTGTGTTTACTATCATCTGTACTATACAACCAAATTAATACTGAAATATGTTAAATGAGCTGTTCACTTCAATGTACTGTATTGCAGCCACACTCGAGTGGTAAGCGCTTTAGGCGGGCAACCAAATCCTGTTAGAAATGTCAATTGAAAAGGTCTTGAGATATTAAAAATGTAGTTTTTAATTAAAGGTTTATTAATAGATTTTTCAAACTTTTTTTTTTAATTACCCAACCGGATGCCTGAGGCATTTGGATTACAACTTTTATCTCACTCGATTCAGACTGCCTCTCCCCATTCAGCCATTTTGGATTAAAAGTCAGACTTCATAAATGCTGTTCATTAATTCCCAGTGTGGGCAGTTAATTTGAGATTTGGTTGCAACGTTATGTCTGGCCTGAGTGTCTGTTTATTTTTAGATTCTTGTGGCTACTTTGCAGCCCGGGCCTAATCTGTCACGCAGGCGAACACGGAGGAAATCTTAATCAGTGTGCCAAGAAAAGATTGTCAAAGCACTGGTGTGCCTGGTTTGAAAATTCAACATGTTAGTAACACATACTGTCACAGTAAATGATATTATTGAAATGTGTTGCATGGATTGTACTGTGAAAATGTTGAAAGAAATTAGAGCCCATCTGTGTTTTGCTGTTTGCATATAGTGTCCATTGCCATATGATATTGACCGTCCCTGTGTCATAATTTGCAAACTAGTTATGATGTGAATTATAAATAGATCATTTGCATATTGGCATCGCCATTAAAATGTAGTAATATTCATTCAATGATAAATATATAAGATAGACGATCATATTAAAAAAAATATGTGATGATGCATACAGTTCCATCCCAATTCAAACCAGCAGAGATGTAACCAGTTCTTATACTTAGTCTGGGATATTTTAGAAGTCAATAACTCAGAGAAAATAAAGTACGCATGACAAGACAGGCAAAAGTGGCTGTGAACGCACACACACGCCCAAAATAACTCTGATGATTTTGCGGTCAGTCTTGTTTTAGAAAGATTTTTAGAAGAAGTTTTTTAAGGAGAAACCACCGGAGGAGAATCAAAAGTGTTGATTAAAGTTCAAATGCTTTTAACTCCTTCCTTGCATGCATATTCTCAATGCATCAGCGGAAATCTTTGGACGATAAATCGTGCCACATAGAAACTACATATTGAAAACGCAACATAACATAACATCTAACAACAGTGCCATTTATTCTGGGTGTGATTTACTTAAAACATAAAACACAAACTACTTGTGGTGAATTTGCTTTTTTTATGTTAAGGCATAAACAGTGAAATTAGGTGGGACTGTAAAAGCTAAGCAAGTCTTACTTGCACCACTAAACCACCACTTCAAGTAAAGCAAGTTCCTCATTATCAGCTAATGTTGTGTAAAAATCAAAATCTATTTGTTATAATAGTGTTCATAACGTGCAAATTCCTAAAATAATCGTGCAAGTAATAATTTAGGATAAAACAACTGGTTTTGCTGAATTTAATGGGAACTTGGACAGGTTATATATATATCATGGTTATGGTGACAAGTGTGTGCAAATCCCTGTTTTAATAGCTTAGGTTCTTTATGCAAAAAAAAAAAAAAATGAAGTTGTTTGATTATTCCTGAATTCATTTCCTAGCTAAATGAGGAACTCAGGAATCACAAGCAGCTAGCTTCAACCACAAGTAGAACAAGATGTGCTGGAGCAGATGGTCTGACCCCCACAGAGTTCCGATCTCAACATTATGGATTCAGATTGGGATTGGATGAAGACACAGAAGACACTGGGGCCATCTCTTGCTCTTCTGTGTCTTTTGTCAGTAGCCTAAATCCAGCTCCAGTTCTCCAAATTGTGCTGTTTAGTACTACTGCCAGTTTAAAGCCAACAGGCGGTCATGTCATATATTCATTTGATTTGGATTTTTCTATTTTCTGCACATTGTGTGAACTTAGCTGATCAAAAAACATCATAGTCTATACTCATATTCTAATTACTCATATTAGCTGCCTGTCACAGTACAAACACTGAAGGCTATCTCGCTGGAAATTTCATTCATCCAAATATCCTACACACTGTGTCTTTAATAAATCTGATGGATTAACAAGCCACTGTTCACATACTGAATGAAAAGACAATCCTGACATGTTCATAAGTTCGGCTTTTGCTTCATTAACAATCGGAGGAACATTGAAGCAGCAGGAAAAAAAAGAAAACACTCCCCCTACCTTCCTTTAATCACAAATGATGCCACTTGGTACATAACTAGTCAGGGAGATTCTGTCATTAGCAGCACTGGCCAGAGGCAACACAGTCAATACAATGTTATGAAATCATGCTACACATAAAATGGACTGTTTAGTGTGCAGCCTCATCAGCATTTGTATGCTGTCATCAATTACCGTGAGGCTTTACACCTTCAGTACTTGGAGCTCAGACAAATTATGGCTTAGGATTTTTAAAAAAAAATACATTTTAGTTCCAGCCAAGGTCAGTATAAAATTTATTTTTAATTTTAGACATAAAACTGGCTGATTCGAATATAATCCCTTCACATATTTTCTGTAGGGATATTGTAGCCTTTTACCAAATATTGAAGGGTCTTTATCTTACAATAACTGGAGACATCTGTAGTCTTGAACTGGCTCCACATAAATGAAACTGAATCGAATGCTTAAAAGGGAGAGTTAACTGTATTTTTTTAAAAAAATCATATGAGGAGCTAAATGTACGGCTTTTACTGCAAGAGGCAGCTTGCTGCAAGAATATGAGATGATACTGTTAAAAATGAAGATGCTTGACCCTATGCTGCAACAGACTCTCACCTCTTTTTCAGTCAAAACATGACCAAGAGCTATATTTGCAATCGATATTTGCACCTCTGTCAACAGACAGCATTGTTATTCTACTCAATATATTATATGTGAAAGAGCAGGCATTGGTGTTTTTACTCTAAATTTCGCTCATTTTTGCTTTAAATTCAGTGTCTTACATTCTTTAAATTTCTCTTTACAGGACACAGGATCTACTTCCGTGTGTGAAGCATGCTTTAAATGCCCTGCCTTTGCAGTGCTGCTGCATCTGATGCCCATGCTTTGCTTCATGCATCTAAACCCTACCAGCACTAGGCTTTACTCAGCCAGTGTTGGCAGGGATACTTAAAATCTGATACGTTGGGAGATATTTTGAAGAAATATTTTAATATTAGAATAGAGCTTTTTTGTTAATAACATGCGCAGAATTACTTACGAGAGGAAATAAAGAAACACATACACGCATGAACACAGAGATCTTACTTGAACTTTGCAAGAGTGCAAAACAGAGTGTAGGTCTTGAGGGAACAGGAAACGACTTCCCTCCTCCCCCTTCAATTCTGCCCCCCCGCCTACCCACCGTTCCTCCCCCTCCTCTCCTGCTCCCCTTCCTCCCTCCCTCCCTCCCTCCCTCCCTCCTCCTCCTCCTCCCTCCCTCCTCCTCCTCCTCCTCCAGCTCCACGCTATAGCAGCGAACTAGGCAGGCCAACTTGCAGAGTGCAGCTCAGCCTCGACAGCGGCTGCTTCCAACTGGGGGTCTTCGGAGAGCATCGCACTCCCATGTGCGCTGCTGTGCCCGCTGGATGTTGAAATCGCGCCGTGCGCCTCGCCAGGAGCCACCATGTCCAACCCAACCCACGACCCGTTCTACTCTTCTCCCTTCGGACCCTTTTACAGGAGACACTCGCCCTACATGGTCCAGCCCGAGTATCGGATCTACGAGATGAACAAGCGGCTGCAGGCGCGCACAGAGGTGAGCCGGCCGGACGTAACCGCTACACGGTCCCGTTTAGGTCGAGGTACCGGTAAGAGGGTGGCGGGTTAGAGAGGAGGGACGAGATGCCGGTCCGGGAGAGAAAGATGAACCGCGAAGGTCCGTCAGTCAGGAGATACGGATGTAAAGCCAAAGTACCAAACATTCCTAAGGTGAAAGTAAACAGGCTCTGTCTGTAGTCTACGCTACAAGAAATAGACGTCCTCAGAAGTAATTGGTTCTAGTCCCTAAAATTATAATTTGAAGTTGGGAAATGCTGATTTGTGGAGGAGGTCCTTTTGCTTTCACGTGGCCAATTAACCTGTTAAAAATTCGCGGCTTTACTGTCACCCAAGTGAGTCACCTGAGGTTGGAGTGAGCTGTTATAATAAAAGTAAAGAAATCAGCAAAACATTTGAGGTCTCCAGTTTAAATCCTTTAATCAGGCCACGCAGCTAAATCACGGCTATGATTGTGGTTTTAAAATGTGGCACATTTCTAAGAGAAAGTTACGTAAAGGCTAATCATAACAAAGTTTGAAAAAAACCCCAGCATATCTAAGAAGTCCACAAAGACTACTCAAATAGGCTATGCAGACTGAGGCAAAGTAGCCTTTTCATTGGATTTAATTAATTTGCATACATTTACATTTTGCCTTGTGTTTGCATATTTGCATATGTTTCTTCCATGTGGAGTGGAGTAGAGTTTGTCCACTGAAGTGAAGAGTTTCTGGTCTATCTGTTCAGGACACACGATTCATCGCTGCGGATTAGATTTTGTGAATGAAAGTGGCCCTGATTGCACATTTATGATTGCATGGGATGAATTCATTTCATGTCAGTCTGCTGATGCTTCATCTCATTGGGCGCTAAGCGTGTGTGGCATACAGTGTCATTCAGACTGAACCTTTGGTGATCCCGCTCTGAGTTGTACTGTATCGGGAGCAGCTGTCTTCAGCATCTGTTCTGTAATCACAAATGTGTAAATCTGCAGATAAAAAGTTCATCCAACATGTCAAGTTCTCCTCACAAACAATCATTAGAGGAACAAATAAGCAAAATACGACAAATATCATCTTTTAATAGCTTAGCTGCAGATTTGTAAATATAAATATTAGGGCTCCAAAAAACAAAATGATTTTCTTTTACTAGTATTTTTCAGTTGACTGAATAATTCTGTCTGTATGTTAGAATTTTGAAAAATTCTCTTAAAAATGCCTTGTTTTTTTGACCCACAGTCTAATACCCCAAAGATCTTCAGTTTGCTATCACAGAGTCTTAAGAGAGAGAAAAAAAAGAACATATCACATTCGAGAAGCTGGAAGATATTTAAACATATTTAAAGTAAGACTAATTGTTATTGTCAGCTAAGCAGCTAATAGTTTTAGCTCTGAACATTTACTGTTTTAAATAATTTGACTTCTTGTTGCCCTTTGAAGCTTTTAGGCAAAAAATTTGAATCCCGTGAGACATTTCAAACCGAGAAACATGCCCATTAAATTATTTCATGTGCTGTTTTTACAGTTATTTTAGAAAACCTTCAAAGCCGGCTGACTTACTGCAGCAGAATGGCGCTGACTTTCCTAAAGAGGAACTTGCAACTTTAAGCAGACCAAGGCAATGTTGCTGAGATGCAATGGCCCAGTCTGATGCATTATTCATACGGAGTGGTCCAAACCCCAGTGGACCTCAACTCCCGTACCACACATATGCACACGCACCAAACAGCACACACACTTACACATGAACAATCTCACATTCATACACAGACTTTACAAGACATTTGTTTTAATGCATCGCCGGGATCATATACAGCCCGGACAAACATGGCATTGAGAATATACACACACTGTACAGGCACATAGCAATTTAAACCATTAACTCTCCTCAGACTAAATTATATAATTGCATGATAACATAATTAGTTGGGTTTTTTTTCTGTCGGTGTTCATTGTATGTTCTCTTCCTACCGTATCTTTTTCTCTCTTTACTCCATGGTGTCGGTGTATCATATGTCTTCTCTTTTTGCGACGTGCTTATTGTTCGATTAAAATGCAGGTGGTGAATGTAACGAGGAAGGAGTAGTGTCTTATAGTAGCGAAATAAATGCTTCGAGTTTTGCAATTTGTTTGCGTCCAGATGTGCAACGCAGCTCAGCTCAGGCTTTTAACAAAATTATATAGTAATTATCCTTATGAATGCAAAGTAGCCGCTGTCATTTAAGAAGAAAAAAAAAGTTATTGTATACGTGAAAAAGGAAGAAGGTTGTAAAAGAAATCTCCCCTCTACAAATCAACATATACAGTATAAAGTCTATTTTGCCTTAATTAAGACTGAGAGTGGAAACTTGTGCAAAATGTTATACATTCCTCATCAAGCAGACTCACTGGTGCCTTTTACTTCCTGTAAAGCGCGGTTAGCCGGTGCTGGTGTCCTAATGATGATGATGCGTGCCTGAAGGGTCATTCTATTGCTTGGTTTATCACTGGGCTGCTTGCTACTCAGTCCATCTCCTCTAAGGCAACTTTAAAAGTCAGAGCACATTTAGAAACAAGAGCCGAATCAGTGCAGGGTCATGCTGATGTTGTTACAAACAGGAAGTTTGGGATGTCGCACTCGCTCTCTCTCTCTCTCTCTCTCAAAAAAAAAGTGAATTCCATTAGAAGAATACAACCAAATTGTCCTGCTGGATAGTTTCCTGAATATTTTATTGAGATTTTGCTGCTAGCAGATGTTGCGGATCCATGTCCTTCAGAGTTTAATAGTCAAACTGCGAATAGTTAACTGCTGTCTTATGGGGGCAGTTTTTTAGTTTTGAAAATTTATTGGTTGGAAGCCCACAGATGACACTACTCTAAGAATAATTGCCAAAAATGTGTTATTTCTTCCTTTAAATATGCGTCTTTGTCTTCTTCTGACCTTATTAAAACTATAAAAAAAAAGAATGAACTGTTCCCTTTGCATAAGGAAATCCTACTACACTAATTAAAGAAATATTCATGTGTTATATGAGCCATGCATGAACAGAAATAAGCCATTATTTTGCTGCCAAAAAGTCATCACAGGCAAAGAAATGCACACTGTGTCTTCCCATATTTTTACATTATTTATATGGGATCAGTTGTTAGACTTTTTACAAACTGTGATAAAACTAAATTAACCTTTGATTAGTACCGTCAGCACCGATCACTGATATAGAGTATGCGTGAAATCTCTTGTTTTTAACCTGCTAGCTGGATACTTGCATTTAATATGTGTGGTCACTGTCCCCAGGATGGAAAGCCTTCTCAACCTCTGGTGAGAAGAACAAGGGTTTACTATTGTTGACTTAAAAAAAAAAAACGAAAGAAGCTTTTGATGTCGGGTTTATGACACTGAACATGTAAAATAACCCAAAAGAACATACGATGTTGACTACTTCTACTGGATTTTAGTATGAAATGACATTGTTTGACTGGGGTTGCTGCTATATTTTGTTGATCCTGTCAAAACGATTTCAAGCTTGCAAGCAGCAGTCTTGTCAGAATTATCACCCGAGTAAAGATGCTTAATATTGTGAAAGAACTGCCATTGTTAAGAATAAGAATAGCTCCGAGCGTACTTAATATCGCGCTTGCTGGCAGACCGTCGAGCCAAAATGACTCACTAGAGTTTGCATTCCTGCCGTTTTAAGTAGGGTTTTAATGGGGGGAGCTGACTAAGCCTCAGTGTGGCGTCACCTTTAAAAAGTGTTGAAGGATTCATCTGAAGTTGGTCTTCTGTCAGAAATACTTCCAGTTGTCTTATTCATGAGTGTGCGTTTGAATTTGCTTGGCTCGTGGTGCAACTGCAGCTCCCACTGGCAGGCTCAGGACTCAAGGACTTGACACTTAGAGGAGACTGACTTACCTTGAGAGGAAGTCTGTACGACTTAGTGAAATCTATAGAAAAAAACCTTAATGCAAGGGAAGAAAAGCAAATTGATAAAATTACACAGACTATTTTTATTCCTTGGGATTACTGTCTTACATGCAGTACTGCCTTATGGACTGCAAACCCACAGCAGCATCTTTTATCAGCTTTGGTTGTGTTTAGTGCATTAGAGTGTTTGTTATTAACTTCTCTTCCTCTGTTTTGTAGTTTACTTTAGGCTGTACATATTTCCATATTTATGGGTTTGTTACCTGCAACCCCTTAAATGAAACCATATGCATTGAATTGTTTAGTTTGGCTTCAAGGTACACTTGTAGGAAGAGAACAAACACACACACACACACACACACAGATATATATGCATATCATTTGTTTTCTTTCTCGATTATTCAGTCAATTGATTAGAAAAATTTCCATCCTATATCTTTTCTTTAGTTTACTGTAATTGAGAAAAGGAAATCCTCCTATTGGAGTATCGTTTCAGCTGCAGTTTGCTTTAAAATGAATAATTAATTAGCTAAGTAGTAACTAGATATTATTTAGAAGTTTTTCAATACTCGGATAATCCTTTTAGCTTTGCTGTAGTGATCATGGATGTATCGCCAGTAACTGGAGACTATTTTAAGTTTAAATGATGAATTTCCGCTAAAAATCGTTTGACGTAAATCACTCTTTTTGTTCAAACAGCACTTCAGAACCAAACACTGTTCTGTTTACGGTCACATATTTAAAGAAAAGCAGCATGTCGTCTCTGATTTGAAAGCTAAAATATTTGCTGGATTCATTTTTAAAAATCACAGATCATTAAACTAATCTTTTCAGCTGTACTACAGTGATGATAATGTCAGACCTGCAACTGGCAATGCAAACTGTTCTCTTTGATTAATTAATGATGATTTTTAGTTGATAAATTGTCTGAAAACACCGAAAGGGGAGGGGAAATTTGCAACAAAGGTAATGTGTTTAAAACGATTTTTTTTTTAACTAACAAAGAAAAAAAAAAAAGCAGTTGGATTAAGTTTAGTGTGAACAAAAGCAACAAAGCTGAACTGAGAATGTGGAAAATGATTGATTTTCAAAACAGTTCCCCATAAATTCTGATTTGTAACATGAATGCTGATAACAGATATGTCATGTTGTCAGCATTAGGCTTGTTAACAAGGCAAATACTTTTATCTGCAGGGGAGACTCTTCCTTTGTAATCCAGAGTAACCGTTTCACCTGCCATGCACTCAGAGGCACACATGGAAATAAGGAGGAATAAAAGCTAATGACACAACCTGTCCTGTGTTTGTCTGGGATCAGGGCTCACCTTTGAACTGATAACTGTGCTGCAGCTGAAACAGTCCTGCTGCTCAGATGACTCGGGGTCTGCTTCTATCCCAACCTTATTACCTGCTCCATTCATACTTATTACCTGCCTGGCTGTATTTCTGCACCGGGCTGACTGCTATCCCATTACCTTCATTTTACACAATGTGAACCCGCTGTGACCTGGCAATCTAAACAGTCTTTGATGTGGATTT
>VUQR01015750.1:2114-36293 GCA_015108515.1 Hemichromis elongatus | reverse complement strand
GGAATTTGACACTTAAGCGTATGCAAATGAGGCAGCGGATTAACATTCAGAGGAGGAGCTTGGTCGACCTCAGCTGCTGTAAGGCCATTAGCATAGAGGGCATTAATATTCAGCGGCGGAGAACGGAGACACAAAATAACACTGTAAGTAAAACTACAACACAGAGAGTGAAACAGAAGGAAAACAAAAGCATTTTAATGGAGGTGCGATAATAGTAGCTACAGGGCTGCGTTCAGAAACCTCTTTGCTGCTGCTGCTGCTGCTGCAGCTGCTGCTGACATTGGCTCTGTTGGTCACACTCTTCCTCAGCACATAGACAAGCAATCAGCAACAGTGATTGGCAGGCCATTCATTGGGTTCTTGTGTCTATTGCACATAGTTAGTCTCATTCTCATTATTCAAATGGCCCCACAGACCTGACTCATTGGCTCGACTTTGGAACTGGAGGAACTGGAGTGTTCATTATGGCCAAATCCCTTGTTCCTGTCAGGAGCAAAGTGGATCTGTTCCCATCAGCTCGACGTGTCAGATTGACATGAATAGGTTTATGATGTAGAGGTCAAGTTGGCACTGAGCTGTAAGGTTCACATAGAAGGATTAAAGATGAGCCACCAAGAACACACTTGATGATTTCTTTTAGTGAAAATTGGCTTTCACGTGTTGCTTTCACATAAAAAAGAGACGTAAATTGCATATAATGATTGTTTTCAGTACAGTTCGCTGTTTTTATACGACCATTTGGTCAATAAAAATATCAGAAACTTATAAAAATGGAAAACGTAAGACTTTCAGTTTATTTATTCACCCAGCTCTTCCACTAATATTTAAGTTATTATAATTTAGGTCAAAGTAGCGAGTCATCATAGTTGAGGAGCAGAATCAGATAAATTTGGCAATTTTGGGGGAAACGGCACTTTGTTTCTACAATGCAGTTTCCCAATAATCTTCAGTTGTTTACATTATCTTCAAGTTATCTTGAAATGTATTTTCAAGCTGTTTTGATCATTTATAATAACATAAGGCTGAATTGGTCAGCTTAAATCAATAACTGAACAAGTCTTATTGATAGAAGTATATGTAACCCCCTTTCCCACAGCTGAAAGCTTTATTTCACTAACAGCTGAAAATCATCTAACTTTCATTTGTTATTTAGTCACGTTATTATAGTATTACTAAAGTACTTTGCCCAACTTTAAATAGTCCAGGTTGGTAATTGTGAAAAAGCCCCGTTTCTTTTCTCTTTCTTTGTTTCTTTGTTGGGCTATTAGAGGGGTGCTAAGCAGTTTCCAACTTCACAAAAAAATTAAATGAAAGAATTAATTAGACAGAATTAAACCGGAATTCTTCCTAATGACCAGCAGGGGGAGACTCTTCTGCTTGCAAAAAGTCTTTCTGTTGTACTGAAGTCTATGGGAAAACAGCTCTTCCTGCGTGCCCTCGCTTAACACTTTTTTGATGACCTAATGGACTCTGTCTGTTTAAAATCATAGTCAATAAAACATGCTGTTTATTTTTGTAAATTATGGTCACTTTTGGAGACGAAAAGAAGTATTCAGGGTTCTTTAAAAAAAAAAAAATTAAGCAATAAATACTTGGGAACATTTTTGTCAGTGCATGTGTGTGAAACCAGCAGACAGTAATTACGAGAGAAGTGTCGAACATCATGTTGGCCTTATCTGAACCATTACTGCTGGATTTATCTGCCATCGGAAAAAACAAGCCAGTGTCCCTTCAAGACTTTAAATGTGACACAGCTGAGTTTTAATCACTTTTTTAAATGATTTCAACTGCTGGACAGGCTGTAAAATCAATTGTAAGAAATTTGTTCCCCATCTGGTAGTTTTGTTTAGTGAACTCTGCGTCTTCTTCTTACATTGTAAATGTTTAGATGTTTATTCTCTTTTGCAGCTGAAACCACTCTCAATGAAGCGTTGCATCTCAGCTAATGAGATGTAAAGTACTGATTGACAGTGTTGATTTTAATGATTCAATTATCAAATACATGGCAAATTAAAGATCATTTTTAGCTAGATAAACACATTATGCTGCATTTACGCTTCCTCCTACACATGAAAAAAGAAAACAAAGGAGAAAAAGCTAAATAGCTCAAATAAGTGTGCACCATTTGTTATTTACTTGGAATAAACAGCATTATTATTTATTCCTCTATCAACCGAATCTCTAATATGTGTTGTTATTATGATTCAGTGCCTTATTGACAGCGAACAGACGTCTGCTTTTGTGGATTCGTAAAACGCCGTGGAGCTCTTACATTAAAAAACAAAAACATTTTGGTTTTTCATAATTTTGAATCGCATTAGCTTCTGCTTCCCTTAGTTAACGCCCCGCTAACATCCCCTCAGGTTAATTAAAGAATAATACTGCTAAAAGGTGAGCGGCCATGCTGATAGTTTTGAAAAGCAATGGTAACCTCTTCCTCAGAAAACTGTGGTCATTGCTGAATACCATTTACCTGTTTATTATTTCATTCCTTAGAAAGCTGCTGTCTGGTGTGAAAACACTGAATAGAAACACAAAATGACTTTCTTGAGATATCCACTGTCCAGTTTTATACAAAGTTAAGGATGAGTGTAATTAATGTGTTTTTACACAGCCTGCGGTGTAAAAACAGATTCATTATTTTTTTTATTAAATTGAATCATTACATTATTTATCTTAGATATTAAAACAAATGTACGAATCCCTGAAGGAGAAACCTTTTTAGTAATAATGAAATGGACGCGAGATCACAGGAGACAATGCATAACACCAAAGTAACTGTAGTAACTCAACAACACGCGAACTACTGCATCGTAGGAAGGTGCTGGTGTTTTTCATGATTCCTCCTAATATAAAATAATGTCTATAAAAATGGCAATTGTCAAGATTTCTATGCTAAGAGTGTATTACAATACATATCAACGGTTTAGTATCAGTGATCAACCTACAGGAAATTATCGGATTGGGTTTCTAGTTTCCTTTTTTCGCTTTAGAGAGCTTCATGGTGATTGTTTAGTTATCTGCCTGCAACTTTTCTGTTCTCATAATGCAGTTTTTGGCAATATCCACAAACCCACTGCACCTGCTCATCACCAAGTAGCAGACAGAAATACTAAACAGAGAGTAAAGACCAGTGAAAATGTAAAAAAAAAAGAAAAAAAGATAGAAATACAATCTTAAACATATACTAACTTGGAACTGAGTCTACAAATCTCCAGATCTGTAAATCCATTATATTCCCTGATTTGGCATTTGTGTGATGATGGTGAAGAGTGCTCTCAATATGTTGGTCCATAGATGTCAAATTGGGTTGTAATCTGGTGACTGCAAAGGTCATAGCTTATGATTCACATTATTTTCACACACGTCAAACACATCAATGACCCCTTGGGCCCTATGGATGGTGGTATTATTTTTTCTCGACGAGACCACTCCCATCAGGGTAGAGATGTTTCATCGTAAGCTAAGGGAGATAACTCAGAACGTCTTAGTATTGATTTGCAGTGGTTCCGCTCTCCAAAGGGGACAAGTGGACTCAAAACATGAGAGCGCAAACCTCCTGACAGCATAACAGAGCCACCGGATCAAGTTTTTCTTTAATTTATCACCTGTCTGTATGTCACAGTCTGTTTCAACTGACACAAGTGGTCAAAACAACAACAACAACAACAACAACAACAACAACAAATACAGATTTTTCAGGTTTAATGCGTCCATCCATTTTATTCATAGCTTAGCAAAATGTGTGTTACCCATGGGGTCTGAAGCCTATCATACCTGACACAGCTTGAGATGGGGTGGGTGGGGGTACTCCCAGAGGGGTTGACACTCATTCGTAGGGCTAACAGTAGAAACAGTCATGCACACACACACACACACACACACACACACTACCACCTTAGACTTGCCACTTAAACATGACTTTGGGCTCTAGAAGAAAACTGAAACCCACTCATATGAATATAAGATGTTAAACCTCGAAAGTGGAGTGCTTTTAAAGTAAGAGATATGGACTACAGTATATAAAAAGCACAAATCACATTTAATAACACCATGATATTAACTCATCAAACTTTTTAGACCACTAAGACTGAACTATGGGTTGAAGTCTCCCTCTGTCCCTTGATTTGAAAAATATTTCTACTGAATCATAAGTCAAGCTGAACTTTGAAGATGAGGAAAATATTGTATTTTTTTTTAAATTTTACATTCATATTTGTCATAATCTCCCTCTTTTCTTTTGGATAAAGCAGTGGGGTTATATTTGTGGGTTATCGAAAAAGTACTATTGCTCATGCAAATGGCATTTTATAAGGTTATTGGCCTTAAAATCCAAAATATCAATGATTTAATGATAAAGTGCTTTATGTGACTCCTCATTTCATTTTTGCACATATTTACATGTTGATATTAAACACATTTTTATTATATAAGTGTATAAATAAACACATTCGGATACAGTTTGGTATGAGTAATGCCATACTGCACATGGGATGCTCTCAGAGGATGTTTCCAGAAAATCATATAAAGCGAGGAAAAAAACAAAAAAAGACCTCTGGTCAAATCGCAAGCGTCAGTCACATCCAGCAGGATGCTGAGACAATAGACCCACCTTTTTCCTGGCCCTTTCCCATGGTTCCTTCCAGGCTGCAGTGTCGCTCAGATAACAGGGAAGACGGACGGGTCTGTAGTCTGTTCGTGTCCTGTTGTTCTGTCTGCCTGATGTAGTTAGGCAGGCTGTCCTGAAACAGAAAGGTCACAGGTTGAAATTTTGCACTTGAATCACTTTCAGTTAACGGGCCTTAGATTAAGATAGTGAAACCTTTCCCGAGAGGATTGTTTGGACTTTTTAGAATTAGTCATGTTTCCTGAGAAAAAATGCAATAAATGAAAATTTTGGCTGTTTCGAAGCATTTTTCTTTTTTTTTTTCCTTTTTTTAAGACCATGTACAAGTAGTTGAATTTCAGTGTTAAAGTTTAATGTTGAATTTAATTGAGCTAATGTCAGAAAAATCTTGGTAATGTAAGGATATTTAAATTTAATGGTTAAAACAAATATATTTGTCCATGGACAGCGACATATATGTTAAAGATTTGTCATTTATTTTGCTGTCTAAGTTACAGATTTACAAATGAAATATATACAAAATTACTAAAACCAATGACATAAAAAAGGATACTAATCACTGACTAAATCCCTTGCTGTTCAAGGAAGTGTTACCTTAGTCCTTTAACACCGATTTGCATTGTTGTGTTATTGAAAGCAGTGCAATTCTAGCTGCATAATGTTTGAGTGGCTCCACAGTAGATACAGTGAACTCGGGGAGGCCCACACTGTACTTCAGCTTTGTTACACCAGCTGCCCGGCTCTGCTCTGCGCTGGTTTCTGGGCGTTTCGTCATTTTGCTGATCAGCTGTTCACTCTGATGTAGGAATGATGAGAAATTTACTGACTTATTCTGAATTGCATACTGTTTTCATTTATATATTTTTTTTATATACTCACTTAGTCAGAGAACATGCCTGGGCATGCATGCCTTTTCTTCAGCTTCTATATCTTCCAGGCATGAATATGAAATAACAGCTCACACATTGCATGTAAACAAGCTCCAGCCCTACGGAAGTGTCGCTAAGCAAGACACTGAATGTATATACCTCTGAGAGTATTATACTGCAGCTGTCCCTGGTCTCTGATCTCGCAAAGGAAGATTTGATTTTCAAGAAATTCATCATCGTCCTTCTTTTGCTGGCACACACAAAATGTTGGTTTTGAGTGATTATTACAGATTATGCTCTCAGTCATAGAACATCAGACTCATTTCTAATCCAATGAAGTCGCATTCACTGTCCATCTAGCTTGAAATCTGACAAGAGCTCAGGCTTTAACACAATAAGGACAGTGTTATGAATATGTGCACTGTATAGTCAGTTTAAATTGAAATTTGGGCTTAAGTCGAGCTAAAAAACATTGGTGTGTTTTATCATTTTTCGTTCTGAAATGCTTTTCCTGAGATCTCTTTAGATAATTATATGAGTGTCTATGAAAAGATGATTAAGAAAATAAAAGCAAGTAAAAACCTTCCAGCGCTGTCCTTATAGTTTACTGCTGCAATTAATTTGAACTCAGTTCACTTTAGTCTATCGTTTAGCATATTTACCATTCCCTTGCTCATTTCAGTTTAAAATGTCTTTCCTTTTAATTACATTTAAGCAAATTAAAGCTAAAATATTCAGCAAAATAAATGTGTTTTAATTTTGTGAAGACCTGTGAAATCTTTTTTAGTTCCTGTTTCAAGTGCAGAATCTCAGTCATTGAGCTCGTTTCTTCAGCCAAGCGAGCAACAGGTGAGATTTCATAGCGAGCACTAACAAAAGCAGCGGGTTCATGCACAAACTTAACAATACCAGTGGATTTGATGAAATCCAGTATTGATCAAGCGTCTCGCTCCACAGCGTTGAGGAACTATTCCCTGTTGTTTGTTTATTAGTCTAATTAGCAGAGTGAAGAGAAATAAAGGCTGAATGGGTAGTTCAGTGGTGGTGTGTCCAAACCAGAACCTGGAACCTCACTTTCTTGTTTATTTTAATTTCTTATGGTTGTAAAGAATCATTTTATTTTTTCGCTTTCACATTTCTTCATGCATCTTGTTGTTTTAACATTTTCCATCCATATTGATGTTTGTCGCTTAACTCGGCAGCTGTGCAGGTTTTACGAGCACATTTCAACATTTTTCATGTGCAGACCTACAAGTAATGATTGTGAATTTTTGTTTATTCATTATATATGACAAATTCAAGGAACCCAAAGTAATACCTTTAATTAGCATGATTTTTTTTTTAAAAATAATCAATAATCCAAAGATATAAACATCCAAGATGCTTATAACTAATAAAACAGGAGTTAAGCAAATCCTTTAATTTAGCATTTTCAAAACTGGAGTTTGAGACCCCCCGTGGGGATCACAAGGTAAATCTGACATGTCACTGTATAATTACCAAGTTGGGACATATTTTTCAGCTTATGTCTGCTTCTGCTTATTTCTTGTAAAAGTTTTAAATCTCATGGCAGATACATAAACTTACAAGTGAAAATTCGTCATAAGTTTATTTCCTGTCTTCCAAAAGGAAAGGGACCAATACTTACAAGTAACCCGTGAAAGGACCATTGGATCTTTTTGAATCTGTTTGTCATTGTACAGTGACACTAGGGAAAACAGTGGTAGGAGAGATATTGCCACTGTGTGCAATGAACTCAAAGTCTTGCTGCCTTTGAAATGGTTCCTTCAAAGACGGGGACCAGGGCTTGAACCTTTCAGACCTAGCTGCTGTTAACAGTTAATAGTGTGTTAAGACAGCAATAAAACGGCAATAAGATGAAGTCAGTTGCATGGCCTGTGTTTGTGGTAATATGGTGGTTAACTGATTAATCTCCAGATGAAAAAAATAATCAAAAACAAATTCAAAACAATCTTTGGACAGAGACCAATATTTGAAAGTGGCAAGGAGATTGCTGCCCTGGTTTTACACTAGTGTAATCGAGTCATTAATCAAATTATTATATCAAAGTACTTTTACTCATTTTTAACTCTGACTGTGTGGCATGTTGAAAGCACAGTTGTGTTGAACTTTATTTTAAATTTTTTTGCCAATGTTGAGGAGGTAACGGGCTTGAGCAGGAGGGTTGTATTACGGCTGCTGTGGGGATCAGTCCTGCACCTTCACCTTCGGGGTGAAAGCCAGAAGCGTTGAAGTAATTCTGATTCATTCATGTTTCCTGCTTTAAAACAGCAGACAAATAACTTCTGTGTATTAACCCTGACCTTAAACTGACACTTTAACACAATAAGTGGTATCTGAGCTATGCCTCTGACTGCTGCCTGTGATGTCTAACACTGAAAAATGAAGACTAGAAAAGATACCTAAGTAAAGAGACAGACATGCAACCCAACATGGGAATATCTTTGCTGATTTCATATATGGGTAGAAAGGTCATTCCTCGGGAATGTGCGCCGGCTGTTCAAGGGCAATGACTTCTCTCCCACTGCACTCATTTCTCTTAATTTGCATAATGCTCTGCTGGTGGCTGTACGGTGGCCAAATGCAGCAACATGTTAGGTCTGCCTTATATAAAAACACTTAGAACCCGGGAGGGTAAACCTGCATTGATATCAAACACTGGTGTGTGATGACACTCTTGACATGATTAAAGTGGTGTTGTTTATGCAATCTAAAAGAGAGTTTGAGTCTGAGTCGTCACACTGAGGACTCCCTAAAAGATACAGCCCCTGTGCTTCAGGGGAAGCTGTGACTTTGGTTTTGTTGCACATACAGTTCAAATGGCACTGACTTGCAAAACCAAGAAATTCAATTTTATATTTAATTTTATTGCACTTCAGGCTCTTGAAGTCTGTTTTCTTAAATGTAGAAATGCATTTAGGTTGCTGTTTATTTGATTTGCTGATGAAAGAATATAGAAATCACCAAAACATCCTCAATTCTGTATCAGCATCATTAGGCTCTTTTTTTTTTTTTCATCTGACCAACCCCCAAAATTTCCAGTTTATAGTGAAATTAAATGGGATGCCCTTTTTAAAAGTTGTTCCAGCAAAGATTTTATATTTTCATGCTTGTTAATAGCTTAGATCAGCGGTCCCCAACCCCCTAGCCTGGTCTGTGGCGCAAAAAAGGTTGGGGACCACCGACTTAGATAATCAGTCTTATGATTAAATTATGTACCAGATTATTACTTAGTTGGATTCTTTCAGCACTAGTATGAACATTTCCGGAGAAAGCTAAATTTAAATAAATATTTTGAGTCAAGGACTTGCCTCAGAACTCAAGAAAATGACAATCATTCACCAGAAACATTTTTTTTATTAGGCTTTGACATGTGTTACTTGTCAGTGGCCTTCATCGTACAATGAAAACAAACGCTACCTCGCTAAAGATCATTCTCAGACACCCAGTGAGTTTTTACTTCTCTTGTGTTGTTATGCTCCTCAATAACTTGAAGCTGTTTGAGTCTTTCACAACAAAACTTTCCTGGCCCACCAGTCAGCTGCGCTACGTTGCATTCAGGAGCTGAATGGGGTTTTAGACATCGGCAATTCTCCAAGGTCAGGTCCCAGACACGCCTACACTCCTGGAGGCTTTTCTGTCACAAGAGGCTGGAAGCAACAATGAAGAAATAGAGAATAACAAAAGATTCCTGGGAGAATGGTTCATGTTAAACTTACAGACATTAAGGGTGTGTGGACCGAAAGATACAGAGGGAAAGAAAATTAGGTCTTGTCATGTGTGATGGCATTGTGTGTAAATCTTTATATGCTTTATAGTAAACAGACATGGGCATATTATAAATATATTCGGGGGTTTGTATATCAGCGAGCATCTTTTTGTATACATATACTTATCGGCGTATTGTTGAGCGTTTCCACAGACAGTAAAACTTAGTGTCGTCTGCCTATCAATCCTGTATGGACATTTCTTTATGCGAGCACTTAACCCACAGCTCTGTTGCTATTTACTGAGGATCCTCCCTATGCTGTCCCTCCAATCCTCTGGATATCCCACAAATCCCCGAGGTCTGGCCAGCGCCGGTGATTTGTGGTTGGCTAGTGGGCAATTGACACATTGATAAATCCCCCGCAGATGAGGTGCGATCCGTTTGAATCAATAGAGCCTTATCGGCTGACGGCCGTCACGGCTGCGTCCGTGTCAGTTCACCTCGGGTCCCTTGGAGTGGGCCTGATTTGTACCGTTTGACAACAAACATCGTCACGCCACGTGGTTTGTCAGAGAGTCCGCGGGCGTAAATGAAGGCAGGACGCTGTCTGTCAGCAAACCGCATCAGACAGGAGACAGACAGTGAGAGGGAGGTGGATATGAAAGAAACTGACGGAGATAATAAAAAAAAAAAAGACTGATAGGATATTACAAGACGGAACAGTGCAGGCTTCTTTTTTCATAGTAAATATGTGTCATTTACAATTTTATAACCTGCTACCAATCACAGCCTAAGAAGAAAAGCTCCTGACATTTCTTGCTGTACAACACTGAAAACCTCCTCTGTGTACGGTTAAGCTTGAGCCAGCGGATTCATATGGTTTGTGTCCACTGGCCAGGCTTTAGCTGTTCTCCAGCCTGCCTGGCTCCGGTCCAACTTCTCCTCTGTCTTTAGATCCGAGCCAAACCTGGACGGTCCACAGCTTAGCCAGCCACGTTTCACAATTTGGCAGTGCACTGGCCAAAAGTGGCCCAAAAGCTCCAGTTTGGAGGATTAATGGTTACTGAGTCTAAATAGAACTTCTCATGGATATAATGGAAAAGTTTTGAGCTACATTTAGCTTTATTAGCTAGCACTACTAAGAGTGTATTTAATTTAGAAAATAAGTGATTTGGGGAAGAGCAATGAAACTGCCAAGTCCCATCGGTTTTATTGTTGTGAATTCGGAAACTAAATGCTGTTCATGCACATGAAATATGCTTGTTATTTTCAGATTCCTCTGTTGTCTGGGTGGGAGGCTTTTCAACAGAGACACAAGCTAAACCATATCATCTATGGCTGAACCCTGCTGGGCCGAGCAGAGCTAATGGAGACAAGACAATAGACACACCGCTGTCAACTCTGCTCTTTGTGAAATAAATGCTCTTTTTTTAGCGTGGTTTCAGAGCTGAGCCAAATATCAGTCGACTGCCAAAATGAACTATATTGAGTTAGAGCAGAAAATATTCTTTTTTTAAAAAGGTTCAGTTTGAGGGAAATCTTGAATACAGGATGGCAAGGGAATAATTTGAAAATATTAAAAGCAAAAGTGAGTCCACCATTGTGAAAAGCAAAATTTAAGTCATTGCGAGTAAAACGCATATTTAAGTCAAAAATAGAGGTGAACTAACCTTCTTCTCCAAACTTGTGTAAGGGGGATTTTAAGAAAGACATTCTGTAAAACAGGGGGAGCTTAAGTGAAACACTCTTCATTAAAACAGTGAGAGGAGGCTTAATGAATATCGAGTCTCTAACACAGAGTGATGGGAGCCCTCAGGATGACAACACTCGAAAAATTATCCCCAACACTAAATCCAGGCAGTTTATGTCAAAATGGGGATCATGCTTTTATATTAACATCCTCTTTTAGCCGTGGTTCAACAGTTCAAAGTTCGACAGAGTCTGTTCAGATCCAGTGCTGCTTATTGTCTGCCACTAGAAAACATTAATTTGTGGAAATTAGAGGGTAAGGCTTTGATGTTTCCTATGTTTTTTCATAATGCAATCCAAAATCAGCAATAAATTTAGCTTAAAGCTTGATCATCTGTGCCACTGAAAGTGGTGTGAATGAAGACTTACGAGAAAATACTCTATTCCAACACTCCAGTACCAAAAGTACTTAAGTAAATTACTCCGTAGGCAGTAGAAGGCACTGATGCAATGCTTTGTAAGTTCTATTTTAATGCTGTATTTATACTTGGTCTTAAGGGGAGATCATTTTAAAAAAAAATTACACTTCTGGTTTGGTTAACAGTGCACTGTATTTTGGAAGCTGTTTGTCTGCTCTGTGTAAAATCTAAATTTACAAAGTATTTATAGCTAAAATGTTGTGAAGTACCAACTGTAATATCATTACAATTCAAATTTTAGTTGTTTTTGTACATCTGCTTTATGGTTCAGATGATATCCTAATGTAAAAACATAAGACCAGTGCCCTGCTGCAGTGACATTAAAAGCAATGTTATTAATACTTAACTCTTATAAAACAAATACAAAAAAACATGTTAATTTAACTAAAATAAATAAATATTAAAAAACTAAAACAGTATTTGTTATATTTTTTTATCGTTTTAATGTTATATTTCTGTGATTTATCATATTTGTTTTTGTAGTAGAGTCCAACTAAAAATAATTCTTACAGTAATAATGTTGATTGTTCACTAAGTTAAAATTCAGAATGTAGTCAGACTGTTTTGTTTAACCGTTAATCCAACTTCCCCAAATGAACAGTTATTAACAGAAAAAGGTAGCAAAACTTCACATCGGAGCATCTGAAATTAAAAAGTTAAATTATTATCAGAATTATCAGGATAGCTGCTGATTAATTTTCTTAATGGTGTTTTGTTTCAACTGTGTTTTGGATAAGTTTATTGATTGCATGAACTCTTCATGGGTTCTGTAAGCATGTTATTAGCAAGTTATTATCGAAATATGAGCAGTACTTGAAATTTTTTACACAGGTAAACAGCAGGATGAAATATAGCATGTTTAAAAAATGGCATACTAGGGTATACCCAGTATACCCTGTCAGGTGAGTGACATCACACAATTCTTTATGGTTCAGACAGAAAATGAATAGGTAGCCATTAATTCATCATTTCCAAAGTAAAAGCACCAAACATTTTAAGATCCTAGCTTCTTTAATGCTGACTTGCGGACTGATGTAAGATCTTTGAGTCTCAGATATTATGGTAAGTTTATCCTCATTGAGTTACACATGCGTCGTGTTTTATTCATCACTAAGGCTTTTGTGAACCATCACTTAAAAGAGTTAGACCATCATTCAGGCAGCAGTGCCTTAATAAACATGAGACACACCACTGCACTGGTTGACATTTCCTTTATTATGATGAACACAGGCCTCTTTATTTTTTTTGTCACTCTTAAATGCACCTTTCTGCTGCCTTCCATAAATAAAAAGGGATTATTGATTTGATGTTTATGTAAATTCTTTTAAGCTGTTTAATAATATTGTTTTTAAGAAATTGAGCTATAAATCACCAACATTTGTTTCACTATTTAAATCTTTAATATTTCTAAAATGACAGAATAGAGAGGTTCAAGTTTTATTGTCATGTACAGATAAACGAACGAAATTCTTTGGCTCGTGCTCCTCAGCTTTACATGCATATAGAGATTGGTTCTGCTGCTATTTATTTTCAAGTGATTACTAAACAACCCTGTGTCTCAGGATTGCAATGAATGAGACTGTCATCTTTTTAAAATGCTACAGGGCTGGTCCTTTGTTTTTTGACTATATATTGAGTCCTAAAAACTGTTTAGGTTTTGATTTTATGGTATTTTACAGGAGCTTCTCTTATCTAGCATGTTTTTAAGCTAAGTTCTTAAAAACAGCCTTTCAGCTCATGGTTTACAGCTTCAGAAAAGAATCACTCTGGGCTGTCTAAGATTTCATAAACTATAAAATGTATACATAAAATTTCGAGTTAGCTCGGCCAATCCGTAATCTAGGTGAATGATGTCATTTTCGTGTTACCCAGAAGGATATGACGGAGAGAAATGCGCACTCAAACCGGTATCGCAACAAATTGGCACTTTCGAGAGTACATTTGCTGATAGTAACGCCATGTGATTCAGCTAAAAACACAAGGATTTCATCATTTGTGAAGCCACGCTGAAAATATCCAGCAATTTGTGCATTCATGACTAGCTGTAATACTGGTAGCTTAGCTGTAGCATTTGTAGCTAAGGGCTTCCACTTCCGGGTAACAAGGAAATGACTTCATTCACGTAAATTACTAATTGGCAGCGAAATTCGAAAATTATTCGAAATTTCTATTTAATTTTAAGTTAATAAGTCACAATTTCGAGTTATAAGTCATTTTGAGAAAATAACTCGAAATTTGGCGGAAACAGGCTTCCATAGCAAGGGTTCTTCCCATGAAAAGTGGGTTTTTCCTCCCCACTTTTGACAAGTGGCTGTTCATAGGGGACTGTGTGATCGTTGGGGGAACTCTTTCAATATTAAAGTGCCTTTGGACTTTGATGGCGCTATACAGTATGAATTACATTGAATTGAACTAAATTTTGTAGAATTTCTGCTCAGTAAATTACAAAACTAAACCTGAACTAAAATAGTGCATTCTATTTTAACTCAGATATAAGAGAAGTGAATGCATCAGTATGCTTTAATACTATATATAGCTGTTGTATATCTGTCACAATGGCTCATTGTTCTCTGAATAATGCTGTCATTGAAAAAAATGTTTTTTTGTAAAAGTGTAGAAAATAAATGATCGTTGAGAAGTAGTGAGCAAGAGTAGAGAGTGAGCATATTGTTCACCCTTCACTTGACTGTCAATCCCAGGAGTGCCCGCCCCCTCATGGTACTGGATTATGGGTTGAACTCAATCTGAATGCTGAGTAGCACGAAAGGCGGTCTCCTTCTCTCTTTGTTTTTTTCTTCCTGGTGTGTGTCGCTCTTCTCCGTCTGGCCCTCTGAAATAGATGTATTCACATGACACCACACACATGCCGGCTGTTCACACCTGCTGATTCGCACAGTATGACACAGTCAGTCAGACACACACGCAGACGCACACGGCAGCTCATGCAATTCATTCCCAGTGGCTAGTCAGCGGTGCGTATTTGACCACCATATCTTCCAGTTCAATCAAAGATTTTCAAGCAGTTTTTTTTAAAGAGAAGACTCGGTGCTCTGCGCTAATTCTCGCCTATGTGAAATACAAACATTAGCTTCCATGCAACACAATCTTTCCCAGTGATGCACTCAGAAAACGTCGTGGAATGTATTCATACATCACTTTGTCTTACAGTTTTACGTTGAAAGTGACTGATGTATTTTAGCACTGGCCGAGTGTAAACAATTACTCTGATTGACCCAATGGGAGTGCTGTAATTACAAGTCAACGGTTTCCTGTCAAAGTTGATGGTTCTGGCACAGCTGGTGCAGTTTTTAATGAAACCTGCAGCCTGGTACATTTGTTTCAATGTTGAGAAGTCCTGAACTGATGTGCCATGTTTGTGAAACTTACATTTAAAATGTTCCTTTTATTTTTTTTAAATAATTCAAATAATCTTTTTTCTAATTATTAAAAAAAGGCTTAATATTTGCAGCCTCCAGCTTCTCGACATTTGGGTCTTGCATAGGTTTAGATTTTGGGGAATAACCAGTAGTACCGGTAGATATGTAGAAGACTTTTATTATTGGTTATGATGCTACTCTGCAACATTATGATGCCTCCAACAGGGGCAGATCTTTTTTCTGCAGCAGTGGGGCTTTCTATACCTCTGAAAATATATATAAGTAAGACAGTAGGAGTCATAAGGGAAAAAGGAGGTCCAGCACTCTCATTCTCTAAAGTATTCTCAGTAAAGAAGTGGTTTGTTGTGGTGGTGGTTGCTAGATCGTTAACTTCAAGCTCACTCATAATAGGGCTAATAAATCAAATTACTAGATATTTTATTGAGGTAAGCAGAGATACCATTTGTCGAGTTAAGGGTAACATTCCTAAACTAAACACACACAACAGGGCATGAAAAGTTAGCCATGTCTGTTGATTGTAAGGAAAAAATTATCTAAAAGAGTAAATGTTCCAGAAAAATCCAGAATGCTTTACAGCCTTACAGGATTACTGTTAATTCAGTTTTCTTTTCGGTGTCACCTGGTGCCTCATTTTTGCATTTGCTTTTTCATAAATTTCTACCAGAAATTAATAAAGAAAATAGTTAAATTGATATATGTATATATAACTTCTACAGAATAAAGAAACTTCACTTGGCATGTTCCTCATAATGTTTAAACACAGTCTACATCTATGGAGTCTTGGACAATTGTATAGATGAAAAATTTGAACACTTAATAGTGGATGCTGAGAAACTGGGACTGTTAATTCAATTTTTTTTTATGGAACAAATATTAAATGATTTAAGATCATAAAAGGATTAATTACATATTCTCAGTGTTTCCTTCATTATCTGTTAGTGATGTTGTTATTTGAACAAAAGGGAGGCTTCTGTTTAAAAACTATTGAATTATAGAAGAAGATGAAGAGTGGAAAGGCGGTTGGTTCAGATGGAGGTATGGAGAAATCCAGGAGTAAGAGCAGTGGATTGTTTACCACAATCTATGAGACTGAGAGGAAGCCTGAGAAATGGAGAAGAAGTGTGTTGGTGCCAAATTTTCAAGCACGTGTGCAGAGCGGGAGTAAAACTTTAGAGGGATAAAGTTGATGAGCCACACCATGAAGATATGGAAAAGAGTTGTTGAAGCTACGTTAAGGAGAGAGGTGACGGTCGGTGAGCGGCATGGCTTCATGCAGAGAGCGAGCACTACAGATTTGTGCTTTTAGAGTGTTGATGGAGAAGTATAGAGAAGGTCAGAATGAGTTGCACTGTGTCTTTGTGGGTCTAGAAAAAGCATATGATAGGATACAAAGAAGACTTAATTATTACAGTAATGTTAGGTCTTTTTTGTTTATAAAATCAGGTTCACTAAGATATAATTTTGCAATAATTTATTAAAAAATATTTCCTTTCAAACCTACTACTT
This sequence comes from Hemichromis elongatus, assembly GCA_015108515.1. NCBI lineage: Eukaryota > Metazoa > Chordata > Actinopteri > Cichliformes > Cichlidae > Hemichromis > Hemichromis elongatus. The sequence continues at coordinate 19,995 of VUQR01015750.1, read as the reverse complement.
AGGAGTTCAACTTTTCTTAACCTTTCATAAGTGGCAAGTATTACTGTTCCAAAATGCATGGCTCATAAGTGTTAGTACTCCACTCCACTGAAAGTATTTTATTGTGTAGTCTCAGTGTAGTCCCAGCTCAGATGATTGGTTTGCCATCCAAAAGACCTCCCCGCAAACTCATGATCACCTATTGATTGACCTGCTGCATGAGGGTTAGCTTCAGGTCCTCTACACCACATGTCTCTCTCTTTGCATCAGATTCACTGCGTATGAGCAGCGCTGACCTGTGGGGCGCTCCAGTCACCTCTTATTGGGCTTGACACTGCTCGATGGTGACAACGCTAATTGTCAACATCTGGGAAGTGCTTGCCATCCCTCAGCCCAGCGCAGAATGAAACGTGGTGATCTGTCATAACGTGTCAGAGGAAATTAGCATCAATTGGACGTCGGCATGTGGAAGAGGGAGGGGGACAGAAGTGGAGGATGCCCCGCCGACATTATCAGGGCTTTTTGTGAGGAGGGGGAAGAGGGCAAATGGCTGTTAGAGGAGTAATTTCAGGGCAAAGAGAGATTTGCATAAGTGTGTTTCTTCACAGATTCACTGTGGGAAAATACATTCTATTGCAGTTACAACAAAAATGTAACACCACTAATGTTACCACTAATGGTAACATTAATACTTTGTTGTAATTGTACACTACTGGGCGTAAGTCTTGAGCCTCCCTGATCTTTTTATATTTTGCTTCCAAGGAGCGTAATTTTATTGTTTTTTTTTTTCTAACATGGTCTTCAGCAATAGTTCTCCAGACTTTCTCAATGTCCTTCCAAGGTTTTAAATTGTTTCTAGCAGCCTGTCACGAAAACCTATATTTTGTTCCCATTTCTAAAGTTGAAAATCAAAATTGAAAAATCCATAAGAAAGAGCATTTGATAGACGTAAAATAGTATTTTTGCTCGTACTAACTATAGTTTGTTTGTTGCACACCATGCTGACATATCTCAGCATGGTGTGCAGTGTGCCCTCTACGGAAATGGGAGAACTCTAGTGTCAAATGTGAAAACCTACAACAGATGAATGGTATCTATAAAAGTCATGTTCACAGGAAATAGGAAAAAAAAATCCAGCAAAGGGTGGAAGGGTGGCTGTAAAGAAAGCATTCCTAAGGAGGGAAACTGGGAGAAAAGACTGAGAAATGCCAATTTTTACAAGAAATGTACTGAAAATCAGTGGGACAGATCTTAGGGAGCGATGAATACTGAGTGTCTAGCACAGTGGAGGCTTTGTCATGGTTTGGAGCTGCGTTTCAGCCAGCGGTGTTTGGGATCTTGTCAAGACTGATGGAACTATAAACGCGGAGTAGATTTTTGATAGAAAGCGTTTGATCCCAGTCACACTGCGTGTGCAGTAAAAGCGTACCTGATTAAAAATATAAAATGGAGCACTATCAGTCATGGATTGGCCGCCTCAGATTATTAGAGCAGTGTGGGATCATGTTGATAGGGAATAGAACAAAAAGCAGCCGACATCCAAAGAAAAGCTTTGGGATGTTCAAGAAGCCTGGAAAACTGTCCCTACGGAATACTTTAAAAAATTACAACAAAACTTCCCTAAGAGAGGTAAAGTTGTGTTGACAAGCATAGGTGGTCATACCAAATACTGACTTTCAAGAATTTACATACTGCAGTTGCACTTTCAATACTTTTATTAGTATAATAGTATTATTGCTTCACAGTTTCAGCTACTACCGTATTTTTCGGACCATAAGGCGCACCAGATTAAACGGCGCAATGTCGATTTTTGAAAAAATTAAAGGATTTTAATTGTGCTTTATAGCCCGACAAAACTGTACAGGTGGTCCTTTTTCTTTTCTTTTTTTTTTTTTTTTTACATTTATTATGGGATTCAAATTACTAGTGATACTGTAATTATGACTGTTGGCCTGCTGCTACTGTATCCCTCACTGTTACTATTACTTAATAATAAGAGGTTAACAGTTTTAAATAAATCACTTACATTTGTTTATTTATATATTTATAAAAACCTAAACCTACCTAATATATTAATTTTGTCAGAGGTGTTGTTATGGCCAACTTATTGTGAAATGCAGAGAGGAGAAGTTGATCTTAAAGCTGTTACACTTTTGAGTTTTCCAGAACTCAACTTGCGTTAAATTCTTCGGCCATCACGTCTCATCTTTTTGAGTTCTTTCCTAAAGAAAACATCCTGACTCCTATCTAATTTACATATTTTTAATTATATTTATTCTTGATCCGCACTGTATTGTGTTGCATTTAAACCATTTTACAACCTAAAATGTAAACTGTCATAAAGCTTCTGATATTCATTTTAATGAATACAGTAAGGGGAACGCTCACGAATTCACATATGGTAAAAAGAAACTACGTTCGTGTTTATCTTGTCTCATGGAAACGCCCGCATGGTCACAATATCTTTGTCTTATCAGAATAAATCAATATTGAATTTATGTAAAAAAATGCAATAGCACAAGCCCAACAACCGGGATAAAGGAAATTCGCTGGGTTATTAAATAGTAAAAGGAAATAAAGAATTTCATACCAAACTAAACTGAAGCAGCCTGTGGCTCTTTGAGAACACAAGATTTCACACAGTAATTCAAAATTTGATGAACTGTGGCTGTTGTTAAAACTGTTAAACAGTATTTTTAAATGAGCAGGAAGTGGTATACCTGTCTTTATGACCTTTCCTTTTGTTTATTTTCTAACAGGAAAGTGACAGTTTGTGGTGGGACGCCTTTGCTACAGAGTTTTTTGAAGAGGATGCCACTCTCACGCTTTCCTTCTGCCTCGAAGATGGACCAAAGAGATACAGTAAGAACACACATAATCACCTCTTTTCTTTATTTAAAAAAAACTATTTTGTTAATAACCATTAATTATCCACATATCCTAATTATTGTGTGTCAACTGAATATTTTAATTTTTTTTACTTGTCAGTTCAATTTTTTTAGTGAACAGCCTTTTTCTGAAATCACTCTCTACTCTCTGAGCAAATCTGTAGTCTATTATGGTGAAATTACATTTTAAGACACTTAAAAGTCATCATTTTTGCCCCTTTTTGCAGACTAGGAATCTGGACATAAATACAATATTGATGGAATAAAACAAATAATACGTTGTGTTTTTGTGAAAACCAATAAACTAAATGTATGGCTTAGCGACATCACCCATCATCAGAGATTTTGTGAAATCTTGGTGCTGTGGATTGTTTTTTAAACTGGACATCACAACCGAGGAGTGGATCTGAATAAGAAACCAAGGTCACTTCTTGGTTGCACAGTAAGATTGGCAATCACAACGTATTCATGCCTAAAAACGCGGATGCCAGAAATTCACGGCCCTCTAGTGGTCCTCGATGGCACTGCAGTAACATGTAATTGAAATCACAAAAAAATGTTTAGAGTAGAAAATGTTAAAAACTTTTTTTTTTTTAAAGTCACATGATATGAAATGTGTTATTCGTAACTATGGTGGCAACAGGTGCTGATGAAGAAGCCTTTATATATATATCACTGGAATTTTTTAAGTGTGGCACGATTCCAAAATGGACCTTGAGATCCTGAAGTTTGGGAATGGCTACCCTGATTTATTGTTTAAGTTATGCTTAAATGGGAGTGTAATTTAAGAAGTAAAGATGCTATATACTCGAAACTAGTGATTAAGACCATTAACTCATCAGGAAAGTGTTTACTGAAATATTTACACAAATGAGAATTGGGGCATTTTGTTTATAATTTTGATAGGATCAGACTTCTTTCTTTCAGCAAGAGTCCCCCCCTACTGGTTATTAGAAAGAATGCAGATGTAAGCCAATTTATAACTGGCTTCCTCTTTCGATATCTATATCTGTAACTATCTAGCTTTATGTTCAAAGCCATTAAATTCATAAGGTGCGTTTCTGTTTTTAAGAGTCTCATACCTCCACTCTGTGTCCTCTTATGGGCATGGTGGTGTCACAGTAAGACTCGAGGCATGTTTATATGTGGCTGAACACAACTCACCATTTCTGTTTTTTTTCTTTCTTCTTTTTTTATATTGAAAACTTTCAGCTACACATACTCAGACACATACTCAGACATTGTTCATCATTTCTGGGACTGGCTTTGTGCTTAAATGGGGGAAAAAAAAAAGTTGTAGACTACTTCCACTTTGCTTTAACCTACTACATCTTCTTTCAGTTAAGTTATTGATTTCCCGAATTTCCCAAAATGCCTTCATAACACCTCTCAGGAAAAAAAAAATGTGTGAACTTCTTCAGTTAGAGAGTCAGGCATTTCCAGTAAAGCTTTGTAACCACTGAGTCAACCATTTCTGCATTCGACTACACCGAGCCACTGCCAGCAAGAAAATTGGTATCTCTTCTTCTAACAATAGGTTTTTCTCTGCATGTGATTGCCGAACATTGGTGCAACATCACACATAACTACTGGTAACCTCTTTCTGAAAGTTTCATCACAGGCCTGTGTTGTGGGTTGCACTTTTTAAATAAAGATGCAAGTATAAACCGCAGTTTCTAAAATAGACAAATAATGGTTATGTCTGTCTCGTGAAGACACAAAACAGCTGCTTTTGTATAGGATCATAATCGTGGGGCTGTGTGACAGCTTGGTGCTTTATACCTAGAAGAATGCAGAAGAAAATGATACCATGTCTGCTTTACTTCCAAAAGGTTTGAGAAGTTGAAGGAGTCATATTGGTTTTCAGATAGAAAAAGTCTCGTTCATTTACTGCAGTGTTAGATGACCAGTAGTTTGTGCACTTCAAGGCTTTGGTGGACATGCATCTCTCTGGAAAATTTTTGGTGCTTAAGGAGAAAAAGCATAAGAAAAAAAAACAAAAAACATCCACACGTGGAGTTTAAAATTCAATTTTTGCCTTACTGACAGTGAGCTTAAGCTAAAGTTTTGCCCTAAATAGAAAAAAACAGTAAGCAGTACACATCAGTTGTTAATTTGACAAATTACCCCTCTGATTTGCTTCTTCTCTGAAGCCATGGCTGCTGGAAGCCAGCAGGTGTTGCTATCCAAAGAGTCAACCACTATACCAGAATAAAACACCATTTCTTAAAAACATAATTACAACTGTCCTCAGAATATCAAGGAGACTCCCTTGTTTCTTTATTAAAAAAACACTGAGGATATCTTTTAAAGAAAACTTATGAAATAACACAGAGGAAAAAAAAAATACCTTTGGCACCACTTTGATACCTGATACTCCTAAAGCTGTTTGCATGCTGTAGGCTGCTCATTGAGTTGATTACATATTATTCCTGTAAGGGAAATCAATCAGGTTTCAAAGAAGCGTTTAACAAATGCAGACATTCACGTTCGCACCGAGAGGTAGATAGAAAGAGCAATACCAATCTCATGGGCATTTAGTATGAAGATGGAGGCCAGAGGGTATTATCTAATATGGAACAGCTAGATTGACTCTAAAGCAAAGTTAGAAACATGTTGGATCTAGTTTGTTTAATCCACACACAAAACGAAAATGAAGAAATTGCCATTTTTGGATCGGTTATTAGAATGAACAAATTACCAGCTAGTGAAGGTGCCGCATAGAAGTTATGGTTGGTTAAAACTGTTTCTCAGGAAGTATTTTAGCAAATGAGTTTTAAAAAAAAAATAGCTAAAGACTGAGCTGTAAAGCTGGGAGGAATATTTCATAAGTTAAGAGAGACCCAGCCTTGCTGCTTCCCTCTGTTTTTCATTTCATTTTGTAAGTCAGTGCCAAGAATATCTCTGTAGCATCCCTTCTGTAGTTATTCATCCAGAGATACAGTAAGAGCTGCAGTGATTAGTCGATCAACAAAAAGGAAATCTCAGGTGCAAACTATTTTCATAATCAAAGATGTAAATAATAATTTTAGTAATACTTTGAGGGAAAAAAAATCTGAATATTTTTGACTTTTGACGAAGACAGAACTCAACTAATAAGGACCCTTTTAGTGAGAAGTTATAAATAGCACTTTTGGCAATTTCGGGGTATTTTATTATAAACATTTTAATTAATCTGCTAATTGAAATTTTGATTGGAGAATATATTTCTAATGAAAATATTTTTTTTGTTTGGGTTGTACAAGCAAATAATGTGTTTAATTACACATTTTGCTTACAATTTTGCATTACTGAGGCAAGTTTAAACTCCAGCACAGACAATAAAGACAGGAGCGTGATATCAGTCATCTCCTCTTTTGTAAAGAAGGCCAGTTAATGCATTCCCCAACTGCTGCTTTAAGGTTTGCAGGGTTTTGGGTTTCTAAATAGTTGGTACTGTATTGTACGCTTTCAACTCCAGAAAATACACCGCTGCTGTAGTATGTGGTTTTCTGCAGCCAATGACAGAGCAGAGGCTTTTACTGAGTTTGTGATATTGTCCCCTCCGTCTCATCTGCATAGGTTTGTATTTTGGTATCTGAAACATATTGAATATCACACAGACATAGATAAGGATGTGGTGCTCTAAAATGAGGCGATGCGTGTGTAGCGTCTGCTGGGCTTGTGTGTATGTGTGTGTGTGTGATGCAGCTCAGTTATGGAAGAGGAGGAGGGGAGAGGAGAGACGGGCAATGGAAGGATTGTTGTGAGCTGGGCCCTGGTTTGCTTTTCAAATGTAAAAATAAAAATCCCCATTGGTGTAGAGATGGTAACCTTGTTCCCCCGGGAACGGGAGGCTTAACACCATGGCGATGATGACTCACCGTCAGTTGCAAGCCTTCCCCGATTCACATTCAGGTGCGCTAAGTTACACACAGCGAAACACACCATCGAGGAACAATCCACCAGCCTTACACGTACCAAGCAACAGATCTGATTCTAAAGAATAACAATAAATCTGATGTGGCTGTCTCGCTCCGCTTTGCACTGGCACCTATGTATTGTATACATAAAAACACGGCATAATGTATCCTATAGCAATACTTGTAGTCATATATATTCCAGTTAGCTATTTTGTCCACTCCTCAGTACTGTAGTTATTTTTAGCAACAGCTCTTGAACTGCTTACAATGACTCAGCAGGTAGGAGGACTGAAGTGCCTTGCTTAAGGCAACTTAAATATTTGTTTAGGTAGAAGTTCCTATTGGATAACATACTCAGTAAGACATGAAAACAGCAGTAACTTGTTACTTTATACGATGACTGCTGTTTAAAAGTTACACTGTTTCATTTTGCGTTACCAAAAACTTCTACAAATCTTTCGTGCATATCGATTTCTCCGTGCATAGCTGTGGAACACACAACTGAAATCACATTGATTGCAGACATCAGTTCCTTTATATTGAAGGTCAGAGTTTGGTTAAAGGGAAATCAGAGATGTAGACATTTTAATTAATCATTTATTGTTTTGTTATTTTGTTTTTTGTCTGTTATTGGTAGTTATGATGTATTTTGGTTTTATTATAAAATGTGTGTACCGGGTATTGTGATTGTAAGCCCAACAAGGGACAATGGTTGAAAATTAGCAATAGCTATAAACTTACGTGCGTTACATCAGTCACATGTTTTATACTTGGACTATGTTAAACTGCACTGTCCCTTTTTAAATAAATGAAACAGTAAACTGTAGCATGTCCTTCATTGGGGGGGACTGCTTTTGGCTAGCTCTCTGTTTCGTACTTGTGCTTTTTTGCCACCACCTACATCATTAAGCTGCTGTTCTAGATTTTTCTTTGCAGCTGACAGACGTGTTTTTTTTCTTACCGGGTCACCCTTTGCATTTAACTTTGTGAAAAGCTATATTTTAACTTAAACTGTGATCTTCTCTTGACACAAAGCAAGTAGTTTGGGTGCTTTAATCTAACCAAACCAAAAGTGAAAACAAAATTAGGCAGCAAGTAAAAGACGAACATGAAAATGGTCCCACACAAAAATCAGGTCTAAAATAAGGTCAGTTTATGCCACCTACTTCTTTTCAAGAAACCTTCAATGGGTTGTTTCAGACAGTGGGAACCAGTGACTGATATTGCTTAGCTGGGTGACTCACCCATTTTCTCAAAGCTGCCGGCGTGGCTCGTTTATATGCAAAGTGTTCTTTGGTGTCTGTAGCTTGATGCACCAGGTTGTGGCATGATAGAGATCGTACTCCCACCTTGTCAGTTTTCAGTGCATGGGATTACCTTTATGAAGTAGCATATTTAACCCGAAAACCACAATCCTTTCCTTACCCTGACCAAGTGGATTTTGGTGCCAAAACCTGTTAAAGTGGGTGAAGTGGGTTAAAATAAAAGCACGTAAAACTCAACCACATCTGCAAGTGAAAAAAAAAAGGACCCAATGGGACATTAACGTCAGTCTACTGCCTGAAAAACTTACAATGCCACTACTGTTCCTCTAACTTTGTGCTCCTGACTTTCTGTGTCTCTGAACCGGTACCATTATCTTTTAGCTGCCAGTACAGCTACATCCTCCATTGCTTTTGCTTTTAGATTGTACTGTTGGCATCTCAGAAATTGAAGCTCATCGTGCTGTTGGGCTCATTGTTAGTCGTTCAGCACAGGCGCGTCAGCTAACTGCCTAACATATAAAATGTAAATGTGACCCCCGGTGGCCTTACTCTGAAATCCTCTCCCAGCTTCCAGCAATGTGGGAAAGCGTTGATATATGGTGTTATTGTCACGCAGGTCAGAACAACACTGACCAGTGGAGATGCGAGTGTGTAGGAAGTGGAGAACGGTTAGCAGTGGTTAAAGGGGCCATGCATACATGTTGCAAGAGTGAGAGAGACACAAAAGGTTATAACATTTAGCAGTGGAACAGCATCTCTTCTGACAGAAATATTCAGAGTAGAACAAAATGTTTTTAAGCCAAGTTCTCAGCATTAGCTTTGATAGATTTAAATCATAGGGCTAAAGATCTTATCTTTTTTTCCCCCCGTGACATTTATACAATGAAACGAGAATATATGGACCTATAAAGATCAAACATGCTAAGTAAATGAAAAGGACAAGTCTTGACATTTGTGTTTTATTAAACAGCTTCTGCTTGTAAAGCACACATCCTTATGTTTGAGGTGACGTTCATTAAACTGTTTATGTATTATTCCATTAAAACTGTCCCGATATGTTTATTTTTCATTTTCTGCGTAACGTATGGAGGTATGAATACAAAAACTCCCGCCCTCGTTGAAATGGAATCATATTTGTTTGAGTCATACAATAGCTTATGCGATAATTACAAGGAAACAATCATTTCACTCCATTCTGGGGTGCTCTAATTTCATAACGTTCAGCGGAGGAAAAATTAGAAAAGCTAATTTACCTAATCTGTTTTTTATTATTGCATGGACCTGCGTTCAGGTGTTTTGTAACTCGTCTCCAGCTGGTGTTCATTGTGGCTTCTCAGAGGAAATAGCTCATATTGGATGTGCTTGCGTGTTAATTGTTGGAGGACAAACCGTAATAGATTTGTATCCTCCTTGAGCCCTCTGCTCTATGCGACGCTCTAAAATCAGTTCTGACCTTTAACTGGAATTGAAACAATTAGTTATTGATTAAGTACTCAACCTAAAGAAAATTAATCCTCAACTTTGTCATTTTTGTTAATTAATTAGTCATTCATTTAAAAAAAATTAACATTTGTACCTCCCTGCTACTTAATGCACTTTTCTGTTAATTATCTTTGTAAACATATAAATATGGGGTGATTTGATCATAGGACAAAGGAGAAATATAAACATATTTTATGGATTAATAATGAAAACGAAAAAATTAATCAAGAAGTAATCAGTAGTTAAAACCACAATTCAAAAATTCCAAACATTTATCTTTGCCGTCTCATATCTTTGGAGTTTTTTCCCTTTGGCTGTACGAACTCATGATGGGCATTTTTCACAGTTTTCTCCACATTTCTGCCCAAAAGGTCACAAACCGTCTTAGACTGAATCTGTCATTAAGGGAAAAAGTAGCCTCAGTCTGTGTTAGGCGTGTGTTATTTATACATTACAGAACACCCAGCGTTATTTTACCTGCTAATATATCTCGTATAGATTTTCACACCTTTATGATGCTTTCCGTTGCCATTTCTGCTCTTTGATTGGGTTTTCTCTGAAGTGCTTTGAGGATTTGTTTTTGTTTTTTTTCCCCCCCAGTTTGATTTCATTGTGAATTGAATGCCTTTATTACTAACAACAGTCAGCAATTCAAGCAAGCAATTTGAAGATGCGTTTTTGACTACTTTTTGACACTTTTGAGCAGTGGTTCGCAAGCTTTTTCAGCCATCCACCACATTTTTTTTCAAGCAGTAACAAAACAAAAAAAAAAAGGAAGAAGAAGAAGAAAATAGGATCCAGCATGGTAGCATCAGCATCGGCAACAGATCAACAGGTTAAACGATAATCAGCTGCAACCTCAAAGTCAATGAATGTTCATTGAACCAGCTGGTTGGCTTAACCAAGCCATATCTAGAGACTGAACTCGAAAACCTTAAAGTGAAGGTTTGGCTGCTGGTAAAATGGTGGAGATTTTAAAGCCGCAATATGTAGCTGTTTTAAGAAAGAAAAAAAAAAATCCCCACATTGTGTCATTAACGAAAAGCAAACTTTACAGCATCGTCTGTTGCTTCTAATTGTGATCTACATGTATCAGGAACAATGAGCGTGGCAGACGACAACATAAGCAGCTTATCCAGACAGATTGCATTATTTCTCGCCTCGCCTTGTTCTTGCAAAGATCTGAAGAGCACTAAATGTGAGGAGTGAGAATTTGCAGCCTCGGATATGCCATTATAGTTTATAGTTTGGACATAAAACTTAACAGCATCTTGTATTGCCATGACAGCATATTGCTTTTGGTATAAGTTAATATTTTTAATATGTTCTTCTTGGCATCGTATTTTATCTTTGGACTGAGCATTTTGGTGCACATTTGTGCACCCTTGTATGTGTGTAAAACAATTCTCAACCGGTGCAGGCCAATTACTGTTTTCTACAGTACACCGAATATTCAGAACCTCTATCTAATTATACCCTCAATTGCCGTGGCCTTAACATTCGCCCCAGTACCTTGTCTGGCTCTGCAATCTATGAGGCATCTGATGAAAGCTGCACTCCATGATGCAATCAAAGAGCAAGGCTCATTTTAGAAGTAGTTCAAACAAGAGAGGGAAAAGTCTGCATGTTTAGTGGGTTGGTTCAAGGCAAACTGCAAAAGTGATTCACAACGCATTTACAATTCATCTAGTTATTCTTGCATTGCAGCACGCAATAATTGCAGCGATAAAATGACCACAGCTAATAATCTTTAAGCAAGCATGAGGACATAATGAGCAGGAAGAAAACACGGGGAAACTGTTTTAATACTCTGCCTCTGCCGTGAAGTAAGCCTAACAAGGAGCTCACTTGGTGCTATGAATTAAAAGTGGGAAAATTTTAATCAATAACCGGATTGCGTACGGTTGGAAATGTGATAATGATCCGATGTTTTCTTGGGCCAGTCTTGCATTTGGCAACAACACCATAATGAGCGTTTTTAGCCATATAAGGCCAGTGTCATTGTATTGGTAAAAATGTCTGACTGAAACATACAATATAACGCACATTTTGTGCAGTGAAGTAACATTTTTAAGAGTTTCATTTTTGTCTCTGTGTCAGCAAACTTCATGTTGTACCACAGGTTTACTTGGCAGTAATGACCATTTCCTTGTACATCCTTTTAATTACGCGTTTACAAAGCATTTTAATTAACACGCTTCTTCGTCACAATCTTGATAAAGTTGAAAGCTGCATTAATACAACTTTTGTTTTTCGTCATTTTTTCGTTATTTAAAACAAACAAACAAACAAGACAACCCCAGCATACTGTGCATATTTTCCATTGAAAGACATGTAAAAAAAACCCTAAATAAACAAGCAAAACAAAGTCTGACACATTTTATTGGTCAAAAAAGCCGTAAAAGGTGTAACACAAGTTACCCCACTGTCCTAACTGTGGACCTTTAGCCTTAAAGATTTTATATAAAATCATACAAGTACCTTTAATTAATGTAAGTCCAACTGCTGCTCAGCTTGCACCACCTTATCACTCCTGGAAATCCACCGCTTTCCTGCCACTGCTACAACAATAAGTCCAGTATTCAGTCCCCTTTTAGCGCTGTTTAATTATCCTTCAAATGCTGTTTAACCACTAAAAGCTCCACCATGTTAAGCAAGTTATTACTGACTTTGCCAGTCTTCTGTTTGCTACCAGCCAAGTAGAATACAGTGGGTTTATAAGAAGTGGTTAGGTAAAAACAGCTGCCTGCCTGCGACTGCTGGAAACAGGATGGACTGAACCATAGAGTAAATGTGCCGTCAAATGAAAATAGTGAAAGAGGGTAACAGCTGCATCGAGCTGCCGAGATGCATGAAAATTCTCTGTAGTTCATCAGTACAAATAAACACTTACACAACATATAGTCATAAAAAAAAGTGAGTGCTATAATGTAACATGTGTTTGCATTAATGCATCAAGACCTCTGGTTCAGAAGCCAGACTCTATCTTGTCTTCAGGAAAGCCAAATTTATATTCATCTTCCAAGAAACTATACTGTCATTGGTGTGCACTGTGTCCTTTTGTGTATAATTATATAACATAAATAATTTCTTTGTCATTGTTGGTCTTTCCCTCTGTTTGTGCATGTGTTCATGCTTGTATCTTCCCCTCTGTATCCTTTTGTGTGTTTCCCCGTTCAAGCGACGGTAAATGTTTGCGTGTGAATGTGCTGGTTTGAGAGTTAGAGGGATCTCAATTCTTCTGTGGTGGCAGTTGTTTTGAAAGGAGGGGGAGACGGTGGTGGTGGTGGTGGGGGGACGGGGGACGGTGTGCGAATCTGCTTTACAGAGAGATGGATAGGATGGATTGAAGGTGTAGAGCGGTGATTGGCAGGCGGGATGATGCGGCCCTGGCTCAGCTGCAGCGCTGAGATGTAGGCTGCTGCTGCTGATTGACAGTCGAGCTGAGCCTGGGAACCACGGCGCTGGATTGGCCACAAAGAAAGACGGAGGGAGAAAGTGCAAGAGAGGAGAGAGAGAAAAGATAGATTTAAACATAAAAATGTACCCTTAACACTTTGCTGTATATTCTTTTCCTGGATAGTTCGACACTGCCATCTATTGTAAACTATGCTGATGGCATTTTCATGATATTTCTGACAGCTGACATTGTGCTAAATGTACTTCTGTGTGTCTATGTGCAGTGCAGTCGACATGAGGAGGCAAAGTAATATATGGGCCCTTATATATGTGAATAAAAAAACATAATGTAAAGAGGACCACTTTTGTCCTTGACAACAGCTGCTAAAGCTGCAGAGAATGTTTTATTTCCATTAATCAATTTTTTTCTTTTTCTTTTTTTTTGGGTATATTAAATGTCAGAAAATAAGCTTGAAGTTACTTGTATTTTTTTCTAACCAGCAGCCCGAAACTCCCACATATGTCATTTGTAATTGTAAAAAATAAAAAAGCTGAGATAATGGGACATGCTCAAAAATGAGCTCCCTAAACTGATTAATGTTTGGCAGTTTTGCTCGATAAGTAACTAACCTAATTAAACACTTATCAAAATAATTGTAGATGATTTTGTCTTAATCGACTTATCAATCAAATTATTATAGCAAGCCCTCAAACTTTGTTAAAATTTTCTCATTCAGTTTCCAAAGTGTATGCAGTTATAATTGTGTTCCTGTTTTTTAAAGAAAGACCTTTAATGTGGAGGAATCTCTAAACAGTTTACAGATGCTGATTGCTAAGGCTGTGCAAAGCATTGACTTGATGTGTGTGTTTGTGTTCTTTTAAACAAGTTAATTACATTTTTCCTTTGCTTGCTGATCTAAATTTGACATCTCTAGCCCTGCGTTATTAGACTTTGTGCTCTGGCCTTGGAGATGGCCATTTCTGAATGGCAGTTGATCTGCAGATGCCAGCTTTGTGAAGCTTACAGCATATAGTTTTTTATAAGCACGTATAATGTATGCAGTGGTCATTTTATTCAGCTGTGAAACAAAAACACCCTTGTCTCTCTCCGTTATTTTGACCCAGAGGTCCACCGTCTCTTTGCTTCTGCCGTATTTTCTGACCATTAGCTCCCACTCCAGCAGATCCACGATCCCTCTGCTGCCTGCACCTGCAGCCACACGGTCTTCTGAAAGCCTGTGTGCCCTGCCCCATAAGGGAAATGGGATGCATGTGGCTCAGATAGGATTTTACAATCTAAAGAAAAGCTGTTACTGTTACTCACCTGTTTTAAAAAGACACCTGCAGAATACATACATTGAGAGTGTACCTTTCCTTTAACTCTTATAATGTCCTCCTGATTGCCATACACCTGTTGTCCTGAGGGGTCAAAAATGACCCCAGGACAACGCAAGGGTTAAATGTGGCCATATGGATCCTGTTTCTGCTTTGCTGATGCCTTATGTTGTTTCACAATCAACAGGCTGGCATATTAAAGGACATTTATGTTAGCATCAATGATTCAAAGCCCCCCAATAAGCAAAAAAGAATTGAAATGAAACATTACTTTATTAGGCATCAGTGTACAGGAAGAAAATGTATTTTGCGACTATTTCCTTGTGCCTAGCCTGCAGATTCTATTAGATTCAAATAACCCAGAAGTATTGCATTAGTAGATTTGCAAATTATATACAAAAAAATCAAACCTACAATGAAAGAGATCTTGAATGAACGAAAACATGAATAACATAACTTAGCCATAGAAGCTAACGCTAACCAATAGGATAAATACAGTAATTAGTAATTTATCCGTTAACATGTTTTATTTTAAGGTACAGTTTTGATGGTACTAGCTTCACATTTTTGAAAATCATCCTATGCTTTTTTTGGTCTGATGTTATCACCTTATTTCAACTCTGTATTGAATCTAATGATGGCTCTAAGAGAAAGCTTTTATTTGGTTTGTGCCGCCTCTTTTTCCCTTTGCAGTCTGTTTTCTGATTGCACTTGAGCCACACTTTCTCCATCAGAAGCATCAGCTCTGTCTGTTTTTGATTTAACCTCCTAGGACCTGGCGTCCACATATGTGGACATCACATTTTGGGTTGTCTAGACCAAAATGCAAAATTTTGCTCTACAAAGACCTGATATCCACTCACGAGGACATTACACTGCCGCTGTTATATCAAAGGTAATGTAAGAGTTCGAGACTTAAAAGGTTAAGCCAAGAAAAAAGTCAGTGTAAGACGTAAACTATGAATTCAGCCACACATTAAACACGTGAAAATAAAATGAGAGTAAAACACTCATGACAGGTTTGGTCGAGTCTGTCTTGAGCAACAGTCAGGTGCCCATGTGTAGACTGAAATAGTTTTTCCTGGCTGTATTCATTGCTCCTGTTCTTTTTCAGCACTTTTCTCCTCAGTGTCAAGTGGAAATTTATTTAAAAATTAAAAAATATTTTACATAAATGTACTCTACATGAAGGTATTTTGTTTTTTTTGTTTTTTTTACATGAATTGCTTCGATAAAGAGGCAAGCAAACAGCATGTAAGGTACCACATGGATGTGTTTGCCCTGGGCAACTGAAACTCGAGTTGGTTTAATTCCCGTTCCCTTTGCCTCTTTATCTATTCCTCTCTTTCACCACTGCTACAGTCAAATAAATGCTTAAAAATCCCCTTGTCCCACTCAACAAAACCTAAAAATATAATAAGGCATATTTGAATCAAAACGCAAAATGAGTGTTTGAATAAAGAAGCTGTAAAAGTTTTGTAACTTCACCAAACTCCAGCAGCAAGTCTCTGCAGACTCTGCAGGCAGTAGGGATCGGGGGGTTTTGTCTACAGGCTAGTAAGCTCACAATCTGACTCTGATTCATAAAGGAATCTGATGAGCCCCGAAGCTCCTGAGGGATCCGTTATTCCCTTCTGCGAACCTAAAGTGGATCAAACTGTCAAAAATACTCATAGAAGCTATTGTTTTTTAACCTGCACTTATGTCAAGTATGAACAGGAAATCTTTAAGTGTTCATACTGTATAGGCAGCTACTTATTCATTCATTAAAAACACCCGCCTATCTATGATCTTGTATCTTGTGTTTATGTTAGGTACAGTCGGACTCGCTGAATTCCAGTCCTGTTAAAACTCTTCTTTCTGGAATTTCGCCTAAATTGTCTGTTAACACCCTTATAACAGCTAGAAAATTTCTGTTACAAAATAATTATTAATGGAATCAATTTCAAAGTCTAATTGCAGGTTGGATTTTCATTTTTATTCCCAGTGGTTGCCCGATGGCAATTAAGACATAGCTGATTGTTTAGTTGGCAGAACCGAAAGAGTTTTAGTGTTTATTTTTTCATTCACCACGGGCCTGTTATCGGTCCCTCTCTGGCAACCAGCCATCTCCCCTTTCTGTGTGTGGTTTTTGCAGCCAATCAGATCAGCCCGCCTGCATTCTGGGTTAGAGTTGAGTTTAATGAAAACGGTGGCGCCTACTTCACATTATAAAGCAAAGAAATGAAAGAAAGTTTATTGTACAGTAACAGGGAAGCAAGTTTCTTTGAGTGGAAAATGATAATTCAGCCACATTTTGACTGCAGTGGATCAAGCTGGCACATTTCGAAGGCACCGGCAATTATCAGAAACAGTCACTCGATTTCCATGACAAGAGGCAGTAGCACCTTGTCTGTCTGTAGCTGACAACCCCTTATCAGATGCCATTAATATATTGGCAAGATATGTGTAAAAAGACGTGCCCCTGTTATGTAAATTTCCCTTTGGCTTATGCTTTTTTTTTTCCTTCATGCCTCCCTTTGATCTTGCATAAAAAAATGTAAATGAAATAGCTATATCCACCTAAGGACACTACGGCAACGTACTTTAATTTGGAAGTTTCATAGAGTAGATTTATGGAATTGTTTTAAGTGCATTCATCATCAATAATTAAATTTATTTCATGGTTTAATTTGTTGTGCAGTACATTACACATTTTATGAAAATAAATATTTTAAATGAGTCAATTCCATTTATGCATGCAGAGTTTATGAAAGCACACCAGAGCCCGAGTCAGAGCGCGCTGATATAATTTAACTTTAACTTCAAATTGCCATTGTAACTGAAAAACTGCTGCAATTAAAACACAGTCAAAGTGAACTCAGACAAAGCCGGAGACAAAGGCAAAATGATACAGAAGTGAAACTCTATAATCCTGATTGTTCGCTGCTCTTAATCAACCTTTTGCAGTAAAACCAATCAATAAAAAACATACAAAAAACCCCCAAAAAACTCCAGAATTGATGTGATTCCGGTTTTGATTTCTGATAGACGATTTTTTTAATGCAATATGTGAGAATCCGTGGGTGTTTGCACAGTGTTTACTTTATGTGAGAGCCGGATGAAAATATACAGCAGCAGATGTGAGCAGTGGATTTTGTTGCGATGTTTGACCAGACAAGAAAGAGACGAGCCTTTGTAAAGACATAATGTGGTTCTTCTGAGGCTGCTGGGAATTGTAGCCTTTTCATTCTAAAACAATATCCAATATCTAAAATAATTGACGCCTACTCTCACACAAAAAGCCTGCTGGCATGAAAGTAAAGCACATTAGGAGGCACCTGCAGTTCATTTTACATTTTCGTTTCTTTTTTTCTTTTTTTTTTAGCAAAACACTGCACAAGACTTAAAAATATTACTGTGGGCCATTACTCTTTTCTGTCTGCTTGCACTTGGTCATTGTTGTTTATTGACAGCAGATTACAAACACCAAAGGACTTGAAGGACAAATAAAACAATAAAAGCAACAGACTTTGGAAACGTTTTTTTTTTTTTTTGCCGTTTCACCTACGTTTGTTTGCATGCTCATTAAAACAAGCAATTATTCTTATTTTATTTAATTAATTAAATTTTTTTTGGGGGGGGGGGGGGG
>VUQR01015745.1:49099-61322 GCA_015108515.1 Hemichromis elongatus | reverse complement strand
CAGTATACAGACACATGTCTGTATGTATATGTATATATGTATATATAGACGTGTGTGTGTGTGTGTGTGTGTGTGTGTGTGTGTGTGCGCGTGTGCATGTTTTAATGAGCTCCGCAGAGCCACATGTTGTTTTGATGTCTTTTTAAACTTCAAGTGTTAATGAAATCTACCACATTTGGCACCACGCACATTTCTTTCTCTTTTGTTTTTGTACGTTGTGTATAGATAAACACACATAGGCATTTTATCTGCTGATAATTAATCATTTTTATGTTTGGACAGTGAAGCTGATTGACTAATATTAAACTTGAACAAACAAGCACCTTATTCCAAAAAAAAATAAAAAATTAAACAAGCAGGGTTTAGTTTTTGTTTTCTCACATCAATCTTTATAAAATCCTTAAAGATGCAGTGAATCTGTATGAATGAATATCCTCACTGAATATCCACAAAATCCACACTAGGAAAAAAAAGCACAGATAAAAAGGGGCTAAATGAGCCAGATAAATCCTGACTATTGACAATTATGATATACATCAGTGTTGGCTTTGTAGCTTTGATTTGACTTTTTAACTACACTTTATAAAATATGTCATTGTTATTTTATTAATGATGATCATAATTTAAAAAATATATATCAAGCCAAGAAAACCAAGAAATACATTTTTATCCCATGTTTCATCAATTCTATAATAATAATAATAATAACAATAATAATAATAATAATAATAATAATACAAAATAGTTCTAAGTTAACAATACAAAACAGAATTTTGTTGTGTTAAATTGAAATCACAAGAACAGTTGCCTCAGGGTTAAAGACCATACAAAAATAAAATTTGTATCATTGTAGGGTCTTTAGCAGACTAGTAGGCTTCAGTAGATCTTAAGTAGGCTGTTAATGGAATGGGAGGTATGTCTTGTATTATAAAGAGCAAATAACGTGAATAATATCTCTCATCCATGTGGCAATGGAGCTACATCAGTCTTTTAGAAAAGGTTCTTTATTGCCCGTCCAGTAAGTGGTGCAGTGGGTGGTCAGGATTACCAAGGATGGACAACAGTTTATTCAGTTACCTTCTCTTCACCACAGCTTCAAAGGTGCCAAGACTGTAGCTAATCGCAGAGACAGTTTTTCTGATCATTTTATTAAGTCTGTTAGTGTCACCAGTTCCAATACTGCTCCCCCAGCAGACCGCTAGTGCTCCTTCACTTGCCCATCACTCATACATACATCCATTGTAGGATAATCAGAGTATTCCTGCAGGTGGCATTAGCTGCAGTCTCAGGTGACAGAGCACCGCCCAATCTCATATCTTGCAGCCTCTCTGTCAGATAGTCAGTAATCCACAAGGTGTTTATGTTCACTGACATTTCCCATAGCAACCTCTCGACTGTTAAATGCCCTCGAAGAAGGTGATTCTGTAGCTATTAGCATCTAGTTGGGACTACACTCTCTGTACCATGTAGCCGATTGCATCATCCACTCCCAGATTTGGTCTATATGCAATCGAGAGGGTGTCAAGAAATGTTTCTACTTGCAGTCACTTCGGTACCTTCATCGCATGTAATATGAGAGCAACCGGTCGATACTGATTAAACTCTAATGTTGTCAGCATCTTTGCTATGGAAACTAAAAGAGATCTTTCTGCAGTGCCAGTGCCTTCTCTGCTTCAGATTACTTCAGGCTGTAACTGTGACTCAGGATCGCAGACAGCTGGTGAGCACAGGTCCTCAGAACTTTGGGGATGATACTATCAGGGCCTGCAGCATTCACTCTGTCTTTTACTATGTTTCATCTTTTATTAAGACTCTCAAGGCTACAAACCAACATTCTGTATGTCAAGAGTTGCTATGGGGAAGTCTGGTTTGAAAGACATCTCTGTTTATATTCCACAGTACATAAACTACGGCTAAATACACCATCGTTCTTAAATGTAGGGATGAGGAGAGTGTGTGGCACAATGGGTTGAATAGAGGAATGGCACTGACATTTTAGCATTGCAGGAAGAAACCACATTCAAACATTAAGTACAGGCTGTAGCACAGAAAAGGGAATATTAATCAGTCAGTCCGGACAAACAACCTAATTGGAGTTGTACCTTACTCTAATAATCTTATTATCATGTGAATATAAACACAGCCTTTGTCAAGTTTGACTTCACCTCATTAATTTTACAGTTGTTAAAGTGACTAATAGAAAATTGGTTTCAAATTAAGTGAGCCATAAACAGAAACAACCACAGCCACTTTTCTTCATTAGAATCGGTCGCCGCAGCGTATCATCAACTTCCATCGAGGACCTGATGATCTGGCTCACATATTCCGCCCTCCGATTGTTTTCTGATAGAAAGTTAAATGGCACCTAACCAGAGTCTCACCATAATAAAAACAAAGCAAAATAATTAGTCGGGCTCAGTTTAAATTAAAAAAAATTATCTTATGTCCTCTGATGAATGAGTGAATTATAAAAGTATGAGTAGGCTTCTTATCCAGTCTGGTTGTTATTTATTGTTTCTTATGCCAACCCAGGCAAATTACCACCAATGGTAGGCCAAAACTCTAACTAACAAGTTCTTTTATTTCTAAGGAATCACTGCATGAATCACTTCTGACTTCCTCCCTTCCTGATTTGCTTTGTGCTGCTTAACAGGACTTCTGAAACACACGGTGAAATATTACAGTCGCAAAGCAGATGCGCTCAATGTTAAATTACCGGGGCAACCCCTGGTCCATAACAATAGAACTGATAAACACAGTGTTTATGTGTGCATCAGCTAAAACACAACATGTGTTGCTGGCTGTATGTAAATTCCTTATTTTCCTGATAATTATTATGTCAAAAGTTGCAAATATGAATCAGAGGGTTTATAGTTAAATCATTACGGATCTGCAGGTGATACTTTTGAAGTTACGATGAGAAATGGGTCAAGATGCCATGTGATCACAAGCATGGGAGGGAAAATTGAGGGAAGGAAAGATGCAGACAGAAGTGCAGAAAAGGTTGCAGGATAGAGAAGAATCCCTGAGACTTCATTCACACTCGCTATTTTTTCTCTCTCTGGACCACTGCAACTGGCTTCGCAATGCTCACCTACACATTTTCTGCACTGCAGCCTTTTGACATGTAGTAATCACACACACACATAGACACACACACGCTTCCGAGGTGCCAGTAGATGAAAGAGCACCCACATCAATGGCAGGACTGTGGAAGTGTGTGTGTAATAGAGATAAAAACATTATGCAACACAAGCCACAAGCCTGTTATGTCAGCTATTAGGCACAGCTACATATATTATCAAATGAGCATTTATAGGTCACATGGTATAAGGTCCATTTGTATTGTGAGACAAAAGACATACAGTAGAGACCGATGATAATGCACAAACGGCATAGCGACTACATCATGAGGTAGTTAATGGATTAAATATTACCATGTTAGCTACCCAGGCCTACATAAATACATAGCAATGCCCAGAGTGAAACAGAGTAAAGTATAAAACCCACACATATTCACAGTATGAATCATTAGTGTTTTATTAAAGAAATCAATGGTTCACAAATTCACAAGGATTTTGAGGATTTATGGTCTTTTTAAAAAAAAAAACACACCGCGTAGAAGTTTAGCACACCGAATCCCATAACCGCTATGCTGACTTGCTCACCTAATAAGTAAGATACCCCTTTACATAGTGTAGGCCGTGGCATACGTACACAATGGCATTGCTTTTGTAACACCTTCATTTATCAAATTGAATGCAGCGCACTTGACCTTTTCCAACAAGGGATCTTCTGCCATTGTACAGAGACAATAGTTACTATGGACACAGGTCCAAAAGCTTATTTGAAGTATCAGTCTGTTGGAGCTGCTTGTTTTCTACCCTCCTGCGTCACATTGACCAGCATTTAATATACAGTACACAGCAAGTATGTAGTGAATACATTTAAGCTTATTTTGTACATCTGTAAAACAAAACAAAAAACTGTGACAGCTATCTGGTCAAAATAATCTTTTTCACTTAGTGTACTACATAAAAATTTTTACATTATTACACTTATTGTTAAAGTGCTACCGCAAGATGTCATTTTAAGCTGTACTTGGTTACAGATGCAGTACTCATTTATTTATTTTCCTTTCTCTGAAATACCTGATTGGTATCCAGATTTAATGTCCTCCACTTCTCTTTTAAAATTAGTTTTTAAAGCATTTTTCTTCCTCATCTCACTGTACATGCATTTATGTATCAATAAGAAGTACTGTTCTATATAAACAGTTAAACTTTAGAATACGTACACAATAATGTTGGGAAATATCACTATATATTGCAGTATTAATGCAATGGGGTTGTTTTTTCCTTTTTAACAAATGTTCATAATTAGGTAGAAGTTGCCCCATAAATTTCAAATTTCCAAATTAATTCTACTTATAATCTCTCCCACTGCGTTAAAAATTATATTTTTAAGCACCAAAAATGTTTGCTAAACTTGCTAAATCACTCTCCTTAAAATCCCTATTTGCCCTTTTTTGCTTTATTAGATAAAATTATTTCTATGTAGTATTACTGACATGTGAAGAGGCTGGTTAATTATGGTGACATGCTGCTACGATGGTATTAAAAAGTAATTTACTACATATCTTACTATAATACACAAAATTTTGGTTTGTTTATAAGCCTAGTTAAAAAAAAAAGTATGTTTTCTTAACTCCGAGTTTAACATCTGTGCATAGTGTATTTAAACTGGAGCCCCAAATTGCCTTAGCTTAGCATAAAGACTGGAAGCAAGTTTAATTCACAGGTTACAGGTCAGCCAAGGGTGAAGGAACACCTGTGTATAAGGACCTCTGTGGAAAGTCTGTAACTTGTAGCTGTCAAGTGAAATGGCAAAATGTCCTTCTGGCAAAGTGAAGGAACTGAGCTAAACATTTACTTTGAAGTTGGCACAAGAAAAGAGCCATCATGACACTTTCAAATGGAAGGGGTTATCCCCTAAGGTTTTCTGTTGGTTGTTAAAAAAATAAATAAATAAAAATAGTGCTCCCAACAATGTAGGTCAGTAGGAAAGAAATGAGAAGGTGACCAGTCGCAGTAAGAAAGCACTTTATTATCAATGTTCACATAAAAAAATATGCTTTTACCAAAAGAACTGTGGAGGGAGCAGTGCATTGTGAGCACTTAAGTTTATATATTGTAGCTCCGCAGTGAATAAAAAACACTGGAAACACTTTGACAAAAAAGAAAGAGAGCGAGCGAGTGTGAGACATAAGTGCTGTATGTAAATCACAACCCTGACACAATAGATTCATGCAAGAGCCCCTTCTCCAGGATGCTCAAATGAGAAAAGATGACATTCTTGACATTCATCAGAGATGCCTTTCTGACTAAAAACACAGGCATTCATTTCCCCCAGTTGTGCTAGAAGGCCATAGATATTCCTGCCATTTGCCACTGTGCTATTTTTATACATTCAAAAAAATCCTTGAACGTGACAACTGCAGTTTTGATTGGTGTACAACGCCAGTGATAGCTTTTTATACTATTTTTTGCCATGATTCTGTTTAAGATCATGTTTAATTTCCTTATTTCTTTTCTGTTTTCTGATGTTTTTTGGAAAGAGAAACTTATTCCATAGTTAGAAAACTTTTTTTTCCCTTGCAAGAAACCTCCCAGTCTTTTTGAACTCCTTTGAGTTCAATCCCTTGCCTCATGTTGCTTCAGCTCACACACAAAATGTGGTCACATCAGACCGTGTTTGAAGTTGACACATACTGTACATCTAATTGAAATTTAACTTTGAAGTTAGATTTTTCGGACCTAGCTTAGTTATATAAAAACGATTTATGTCTATATTTCTTCTAGCTTCTAGGTGAAATGCAATGTGACCAACGCATTAACGACAGTACACAACATATTTTGTTGTTGCTAGATTCATCATCACATGTTTAAATGCTTTCAAAGCCTTTTTTTTTAATCAAATACAGTCACGTCATTCGCTGTGATCCATGGTAAAACTGCAAACATAGCCATATTTGTTTATTTTAATTAATGCTGGATGAAGTTCTGGAAACCATCACTGTTTAATGACCTCGAAGGATGCACAGCTTATTTCATGGGAAAAAAAGATCCTTCCTTTTCTTGCCAAGCAAATGACAAATAGATAAATGCATCAGCAGTACATATTCAGTCATTCTAAAAAGAAAATATATCCTCTTTCAGTTCTAAGGTTTTATATATCAGGACCTAATAAAAGTAGAAGCAATAACTTGAAGTAATCCATCTGACTTTCTCAGTCTCTCATATCATTATAGAGAAATTTTGGCCCTTTTTTTCCCCCAATATTTCTTCAGTTCATTGTGCTTTGCAAAGAACTGGATTTTGTAATGCTCCACCATGATAGTATTTGCATGAAATCTAGGCTTTTCCTGTTAGGATTTGCAGGATTATGTTTAGCAAAAGAGGACCCAAACACAGATGCATGAACACAGGATCTTATCAAAAGGTGAGGTGTTTATTTGGTTGAATGTCCAGGTACATGAACGGATCATGAAATACAAAGGAAATTACCACTTTCAGATCACAGGAACTGAATTAAGCAAAACATTAGAAAACTCAAGGAGCTAGGAAGCCCTGGAGAAATGAGCTGATGTTTCAGCAAGAGACGAAGGGAAACTGAAACAATAAATATACAGACAAGTGATTAGTGAGTGAGTGGAGACAGCAGGGGAACACAGCTGAAACAAATCGATATAACAAGACAGGGGAAGAAAGTGAACAAAAAGACATAATACAAGGACTATCAAAATAAGACAGGAAACACAAAAAACACAGAAACATATACCCAGAATCAAAACACAAAATTAATGCCAGAAGCGAATAACAACAGGGCCAAGATACAACAAGACGGTCAGTGACACATAGAGAGGAAGAGCCAAGGAAACTAAACATGGAGACGCTGAGGACAGAACACAGAGACAAAACTATGACAGACTGGACATAACCACAAGACTTTCTTTGTAAGAAAGATACTGAAACAAAGAAAAGACTACAGAGGGAGTATTTTAGTCTTTTCTCTCTATATTCTAACTCGTAAGCACAAGGAGTCTAAACTATACCAACAGAGTCTCTAAAAAGTCAGACTGAAGGAGTCACTTGAATGAGTGATGAAACGTTTCTCCTGCTGAAAGCATTACATCCAGAATCAACTTTTTTGGGATTTCCTTACCTGGTTGATTGAACATGTATCAAGACATATACCAACAGAGGCTAGGAAACATAAATCATTCCTCAAGATCAAAACAATAAGGACTTAATAATGTTCAAAAAGTCCAATAAACACAGATTGATTAAGAACCATTGCATTTCCTGGGCCATTTCAAAACCTTGATTGTTTTCTTTTTCAGCCATTGTGTTGTAAATTTGCTGCTGTGCTGAGATCAATGCCTTGATGCATGACCCAGTTTCACCCAAGCGTTACCTGTTAGACCAGTGGTGGGTGTCCTGCAGGTTTTAGATATCATCCTGGGTCACCACACCTGAATCAAATGATTGGTTCATTACCAGGTCTCTGGAGAACTTCGAGACATGTTAGTCATGTCCAAATTCATGAGCTGCATCCTCCTGAGGTCACATTTCCAGGCCGTCACAGCGATACGATGAAGGCTATCCAAATTCATAGATTCCTCCAAATGTAGCTGACAAATGTGTCCTCCTTTTCCAAAGATTTGAAGGATGGGTCGGGTGTATCCTTTGTGGCTCACCATATCTTAGAATTCGTAGCGCACTCCAGCCAATTCCAGTTTCCAACAATGGTTGCAGCTACTTAGTTTTAATATTACTCTTATTACTCCTTCTGGGTTACAAAATAAACTTTTAAGATATTTTAAGGCGAAATTGTAGCTGTGTAAACTTCAGATATCTGCTCAATTTGTCAAGACATCACATATTTGCAAAAGTCCTCCGATGTTTTTCTGAGTCATTCTCTTACCCACCAGCTCGATAGCTAGCTGGGAATACAAGGCTCACTAGAGCCGGCGAGAACAGCGAACTCCACGAATTTCAACCCCCGCGGTCTTTCGCTACACAGGTTAAACATGATATACAAGTCACTTAGATAACTTAAAAATGTTATTGTCTTTTTTCAGTGTTTTATTTGTTCGTGAGTAAATCGGTTTGGCTGAGATTACAGCTGAATAAACGTAAAACAGAAAACTGATTAAACAGAAGTGTGATACGGTTGAGAATTTACCCCAGTGTCCTGTTATATTTTAGATAGCAAGGAGCAGAAGGCTGAGTTTATTAAACTCCACCGAGACAGCTGAGGATGCAAATCTGAAGGCTTGACCGTCCAATTTCACAGCCGCTCACTTCCGGCCTTCGGAGGATCCGACCCACATAGACGGCGAAGGCTGGGTCCTCAGGAGGGAGCAGCCTCTGAATTTGGACACAACCGTTGAGGAGGTAATTTAGCTATTTGAATTAGCTGTGTTGGATCAAGGACACATCTAAAAACTGCAGGACACCAACCCCTGAGGCCTGGAGATCTCCCAGCCCCGTGTTAGACAAATGGCCTCAAATCTTACTCTAGACTACTTAGCTATAGGTATAGAGAGGACTTCATACTCAACTTACTGACTGTGAGGCCAAAAGGCCAAAATTATAACCCCTCAACCACTGTGCTTTACAGTTAGTATGACTTCAAATTGACTTACTGCCTAATCCTTCCCAACTGATGACCAGCAACAATTGCTTCTTTAATCTCATTGTCAACATCTTTCATCCTCTGTATTGCGTTAACACATACCTGAATGCTCCAGACAAGAAAACTGACAAAACCTCTGCCTTTATAGAAATGCTCACACTTGTTGATGATCGTTGGATCAAGTGCATTGATTAGCAGCACCTGGCTGATACCTTTTTTATTATTTTATATAAAATGTTTCTTTTATGGCAAACTTTATCAAAGGTCATGTTTTGTAGTTCATCTAACCTCCTGAGGAACAGATTATCTTTATCCTGAAACTTTTGGATTTTTGTCATAATTTCATACTGAGGCAGAAACAACTTCAGTATTATAATGTTTTGTTGTTGTTTTATTTAGTCAAATCAAACCAATTTAATTAAATACCTGAATGCATACTTATTTTTTGCCAATGAAATTCTAAAATTTCCAAGTCAATACACAAAAAAAAAAAATTACAACCCAAAACATGGCAACTCATGCTCACAGACTAGCATACCACACAGACTGCTGTTGAAACTGCCAAAGCTTCTAGCTTTAGGCTGAACAGCAGTTGAATGCCCTCCACCTCCCCGTGCCTCCCATTTCCACAATGGTAACGTGTGAGAGAAAGAATGAAAAACACGGGGAGACGGATGAAGGACAAAGATGAGCAAAAGGGTATCAGAGAGAAAGCGATATAAAGACCGAGCGTGAGGAAGTGCTTGTACGTGTGTGTTATGTAAACCCCAGGTGGTACTTGTTGTCCTGGATAGAAGCATCATCAGGGGGATGGCTGCTCCTGCTAAGCAGGTCTCACCACACCTCTTTCTTTCTCTTTTTTTCCCGGATACACAGCAGTAGTAGTACGATACAGAAAAACATTAACAATGAGGGAAAAATGGAGGGCTTGATCGCCTGAGAGAAGAAGAAGCAAAGGGGGGAGATTGGGGGGGGGGGCATGGTAATGTATGTCAGATATGTGGTTTATAAAAAGGCCAAACCCGCCACCCTTAGCTTCTTGGTTTTGGGAGCACATGATCTATTTTGTATTTTATTTGTCGGTACAATAGTGGTGATTCTGTAACAGTTCATTAGGAGCACATTCATGATACATCTGCATATATCACACGGACATTTCCACATCCACCCACACACGCACACAAACACACCTCCCTGAGGGGCTGTTGTCAATAACAGCCTGTGCTCTGCACCTGATGCATCTGTAGGGATAGTCGTCTTCATGCTGAAACAGCAGGAAAGAGCATCAGCAGAGATATATTTTATGGTTCCTGTCTGACTGCTGACTTAGATCGAGCTCCACTGTTCCAAATCTTGACCTCTACTACTCCTCTGGAAATCCCAACTGTGACCCCAAATCAGCACTTAAGACTGATTTCACCCCACTAAGAAGCTGCAGGAATCGCAAGCAGACAGAGGTACCGTGATCTGGGGCAACACTGTCCCCTAATGGCTCAGACCTGGAGGTGTATCTGGTAGAGATGACGTAAGGCCAGGTTGGTTCTGGGCATGGGTTTAAGATGTATTTGAGGTTTAACTGTAAGCCTGTAACGTTTAATTGATGCCACTTGACATTTTGTGGCCTGCTCCATAAAACAACACTAAGTAATTCATTATACGGTGAGTTGGCATTTTATTATCTGCACCTAAGTGAAAAGAATGCGGTCAGATCATACAGTCCAGCAGTAAACCTTTCATTTTGTGAAGGTCATTTTGTTCAATTTCTGTTGAAATTGTTTTACTCAAGTGCTGATTGTCCTTTATGGCTACTTCAAATAAAAGTATAGTGAGCCCCATTTATCCTTTCACTGATACAAATGGGGCAGGCAAAATGATAAACTTTATCAAAGTTTATTCAATTTAAAGGACTCTAAGAAAATTTACTAGCTCAACTGAAAAAATCTGGCATGACACAAGCAATATTAGTGGCACAGCTACTACACAAGGGTATTACAAGAGTGCTTTAGTGCAAGTTGGCTCGAGGCAGTTCCAGCTCACCAATAGGTACTGAGCAGTGAATCTGCAGGAGCGTTTATCAATCTCTGCGTGTAATCCAGACATACAGCAAGTAAGATTGTACAAGGTGGCAATGCTTTTATGGTGCAGCTGTGATGGAAAAACAACAGAGCTACTAACAATGTGGGGTGTTATCAATTACAGTGCAGGCTTGGTATTGTTTAGAAACAGGGATGGCACCAGAGTCTGCGTCTGCACCCGAATGATATATTTTAGGCTGAAATGGGGTTTTTTGTTTGGTTTTTTTACTATTTTCAATGGGACTTTGTAAGCCCTGTTGCCAGTGTTCATCTGTTTTCTTTTGTTTCTTTGATGTGCTTGGGTACACAGAAGCAAGGTTCAAGCTGTTTTTATGGTCGTCTGTGTAGAATGTGAAATCACAGTGTCCACAGTAGGATGCACGCTGGCAGGTTACCCCAGCAAAATGCAAAGCAATGTTTTTTTTATACGCAGTAATTATTGGCAGAAAATGCTTGCACATCACTGTGTTAAATTTATTTATTGCTGCTTAGAAATATATGCAAAATTCTTCTGTGTAACAGGAATTATTCCAATTCTAGTCTAATAGTGATTAATTAAGTGTTGGTTAAGGCAGCGGTACCGGTCCATGAGTCGTTTTGTACCGAGAATTGAGGCTCGGGTGTGAAATTTATGGTTTTCGGGGTTTTTAATCGGTTTTTATCGTTATTTTTCATCATTAACTCAGTTTCCCTGGGTCTTTTCCCGAGTGTTATGAATACATTTTCTGTGTTTTGTTACTGGTTATTTTGTTATATATTGAAAATATTGTCAGACATAAACCGGTCCCTGGCGCAAAAAAGGTTGGGGACCGCTGGTTTAAGGAGAAGGATTGGAAAAACATTAAAAATGCCCAAAATGCAATCCACAAAGAAAGACGTGGCAGCTTAAGAATAGCAGTGATATAAGAAGATATATTTACATTCAGCAAATTAACTTATTGAAATGAGAATTGGACTCTGTGTAATATATGATTACATTTTATTATTCACATCGCTCCCTTTAGAAAGCAAATCCGTTTCTCTGTTCTCCTTTTTCATTCGAGGCAGCTGCCAGGTGGGAGACCACATCAGAAAGCCTTAACAAATTTGCCCTTTGAGGACCCATCTGTGTGGCGGATAAATAAATTCTCATATCCCTTCTTTCTGGTTGGCATTTCAGGTTCAGGGAGCCACTGCAATCAGACTAGATTAATAATATGATTGAATGCCAGAGGAGGAATCCAGGAATACACGGATATAAGAATAACAACCACATTCCTTTAGCGACCCAGAGGTGCAAAAAAGCATCAACATTTCACAACTATAGAACAGAAAACACAGCGTCACCAGACAGAGCACAACTGTATGGAAAAGGTTGCAACAAAACCAAAAAGAAACAACATTGCAGATTTCATCTTTGTGGCTCAGAATCTGAGGTTAATATTGAGAATTAAAAAGCATTATGTCTT
>VUQR01015745.1:38739-49017 GCA_015108515.1 Hemichromis elongatus | reverse complement strand
GTTGAAGGAACTCAATGTTACATGTCAAAAGGTCCAAAAACCCTCTCAGAGACTCAGTGGACTGTATGTAGCCCATTTTGGATTACATAAAGTAACTATGTAACTGTGAAAACTGATGAACAGAAGGATGAAGTGTCATTTTGAGTGTTGCTGGCAGAGAGTGTAGGAATGGCATTATTTATTTTCAACAATTTAATTCAGTTTCATTTTTATAGTGCCAAATCACAATAACAGCCACCCCAAGGCGCTTTATATTTCAAGATAAAGACTGTACAATAATATAGAGAAAACTCTAACAATCAGACAACCCCCTATGAGGAAGCACTTTGCAACTGTGGGATAGAAAAACTCCTTTTTAACAGGAAGAAACCTCTTGCAAAACTCAAGCTCAGGGAGGTTGAATCTGTTCTTTTGAATAATTTGACCAGTTCTCAATAATCTTGGATACTTTCAGGTGATTTCACTCAGTTTGAAACCCGGCTAAGCTTAAAGAACTTTTAAAATGCAACCCAGGTCCCTGAATGAAAAGTCAATGTTTCTATTGTGTGTCACTCTCAGTGGTGTTCTTAGGAAGATTTAAAATCAAATCTGAAAGGATATGAAAGACTAGAATCATAAAGGACTGTTTCAAAAAAATGACATTTATTAATACCGTGATGTAATTCTTGGTATATGTTCACACTGCGGAAGCAAGTTTCAAAGAATTAGGACTTCTGAAAACTCTTTTTTTTTTTTTAAGTTCACTCAAGGACGCTGCATAAAGCAGTTTAGAAGCAGGAAATTATTTTGAACTGTCAGATAGGATAGTCCAAACACAAATGATCACAAACGAGAAAAGTTGTCTGGACTTGCCTGTTTGTGCTCGTGTCTTTGATTTTGCTTTACATTGGGTTGCACATCAGAGTCAAGATATTTATGATACACTTCAACAACTGGCTGTAAGCAGAACTACTCAGTGGTATTATTCACTCAGTATTCTGAAGTTTGTATGTCAGTTAATGAGGCAGATGGCTGTGTTTATCACATGGACTCACACACTTGTTTCATCCTGTACACGAAAATATATTTTTCAAACTCTTCAAAGCAATTATGTTTACTTAAGTAAC
Source organism: Hemichromis elongatus (assembly GCA_015108515.1). Taxonomy (NCBI): domain Eukaryota; kingdom Metazoa; phylum Chordata; class Actinopteri; order Cichliformes; family Cichlidae; genus Hemichromis; species Hemichromis elongatus. The sequence continues at coordinate 47,911 of VUQR01015745.1, read as the reverse complement.
CAAATGACTCCTTGGGTCAGACTTAACTGGCTTACAGCTTTCTGTTCTTCCCTGGCTTTACTTGGATTTAGTTTTAAATGGGACATTAAAATGAGATTTGCAGATATGGTCTTTCATGATGAGTTGTGTGCTCATTGCACAGTTTGTGCCTCAAGGTCTGGGAAGCATTATGTTTCCTCACTTCATCTTTCCCTCATATCTCAGGGGGACCGATCACATTAATGGGTCTGGTGACCTTTGGCATCCTAGACACAATTAACCGGGTGAGTCACACATATCACATACAAGATTTCACAGTTACTTAATTTATAACAACCTTCAAGCTAAAAAATAATGAACTGTTATCAGCGAGCTACAATCTAATATCCAAAGCACGAGGGACATTGCTTTTGGAAAGACATCGTGCCTCCCGTTGTATCCTATTTTTATCAGTGATTACTCAATATTTAATATCTATGTGGATCAGTGTCAGTGATTTGAATTTGGCTTTAAATTTAGAGGTGCAATCAAGCAGTTGAAGTAATACAGAATAATACATTGATTCTGAATGTGTTTAAAACAACAAGCAAGTTTGAAACGTGACTTCAAAGCACTGCATTAGAAATAATCCAGCTTTAAATATATTCATATATAAATATATGTATATATGTATTGTGGAAGCAAGTGAGAGCATTCAATAAAACAATTGCTATATTTTTAAATGCACATACACAGAAAAAAATAAATAAATTACACTGCTCTCCTACATAGATTGTATAAAAAAAATGGATATGGTAAAAGAAATTAAAGCCCATGTAGTGCCCAGTTCCTGTATCAAGCAAAGAATACCTCTACCATTTATCCATAGAAGAAATATTAAGATATGAGGAGAAACTATCTATTTTGGTACATGTGATCCATATTTTGCCCCGACAGCTTTATTTAAATCCCTGAAAGTGGCTGTGTCTCTCTCAGAGCGCCGGTTCAGTGACATCTACGTGTATCTTGAAAAGAATCACTCACCTTAACTGCTGCTGATGAAAGCATTCAAAGTACAGACAGCTACATGTTTTTTTCGATCTGGATGGGTAAATAATGGCGCCATGTGGGAGGTAAAGAACAAGCTCTTATGTTTTGTTGACTTTGACGTTTACAGTGTAGGGCCAGAAAATTTCAGTAGTATTATTTGTCACATTAATATCCTCGTGTCATGTACCTCTGATGTCATGCGAAAACTATGAATGGCCAGCAGGAGGCAACTCCTGAAATTTCAAAAAGGAGGACAAAGCAAGGTGAGCTTTATTGTTTCAATGGTAAGTTGCTGGTCAGTAAGCTTGTAGTGTTCTTAAGGTTCTTAGTCGGAGCCACTGAACTCCATGCCACTAAATATGCAAACAAACAAACAAACAATTAGGTTCCCATAGTAAGTGACAATCTTTGACCCATCTGATCTTGAGGTTTTCCCTCCCTCAGAGGTCTGGGTGTTACATTTGATCAGGTGTTCAGATCTGATAAACATGTTGGTTGCCTTCTATAATACTGTTTTTATCATCTGCAGAGAAGAGCCCAGCTTTATTACATTGTGTCCCATCTGATATTAAAATGATCATGCTTTCATCACACCTCTATTATTGAAAATAATTATTCCTTTGTCCAAGCAAATCTTCTCCTGATTACTTATAAATGGTCCAGTGTTACTGCAAAGCCTCTGATCAGGTTCTCTAAAGGATCTCAAGTAACATTTTTATTCTGGTCCTTAACGTTTGGGTTCAATTCAAAACTTTGGTGTCCACTTTCACAACTAGTGAGCTTTTACATCCTGGCAGTACCACTCATTGGATCAGGGGCAGCTGCTAATAAGCAGCAAGTCGGCTTCTTTTTTTTCATTCTATTGATCTATTTATAACGGTTTTTGATGTTATACTGTGACTTTTATTCTTTAAAAAATGCAATAAATTCGCATTTTATATACTTACATCAACCATCAGTGATATCTGGTTTCAAAACACCAAGACAGTAAAAGCAAAAAAAAAAAAAAAAACTCAGTTTGAGGCTTCACAATTTTACTGCACTCACCAGAGGGTGACTTCATGTTCAAACCCATCTTTTATATGGAGTCTGTGCTTTCATCTTGATTATTGCCCAGCAATAAGGTTTAAAACTACATCAAGGAATTGCAAAAGGTACAAAACATAGCAGACCACAGTAAGCTTTGTTGTGAGTAGAACAACCACTGGAACAATGTTTAAAAGTCTAGATTGGTTACATGTAAGGATATATTACTATAGTAACTGAATGAAACATTATATTAATTTAATCATCTTTCACTTTATAGAGACATGATTATGCACAGACACACAGACAGGTGAGGAAATGCTACATGCTATGAAAAACAAATTCAGTCAAACAGTCTGTTATGTGCTAAACTGTGCAGGGCTGGTACTTAGTGCCAACAGCAGTAAATAGTAAAATTCCATTTTATATATATAAAATGGAATTTTACTATTTACTAACCCTTAACTGCGTATTTTGACCTGAGATTATGAAGAGAGAAGGTATGCATTTAGTTTTGCTGAAATGAATGTGTGATTTACTTTGTTGTAATATGCTGTGTTGTTACAAAGCTTTATTGACCTAATACCTTAATGAAAAAAACTACTCTGCTATATTCTATATGCATCAAATTTAATGGCCTTTAAAGTTCTTTGAAATACCGACATTTAAAAACATCTGCAAGTGAACAAAGGCAAGAAACTCATATGTGTTGGTCCACGCCTCACAGCTGTACCTTTAACACAGTTATTCTATTACATTAAGATTTTTCCTTTTCTATCACCTTTAAATATTTGAATCACAGGCTTGTTTTCTATTATTGAAGAAGCCCTCAGGGGCAAGTTCAAACCTCGGAGTAATGTTTCATCCTATTGTTCATACCAGTGATCTCTGCTGGTCTTCACGCATTTCTGATAAATTGAATAAAAAAAGATCTCATTAACTGCTTCTTTAGGAGCATTCAAGTGTAGTACAGACATGATATGTCTGAGTCTTCATCCTCCACTTCATTTCTCTTATCATCTGACATACAGCCAGAGGGTAACAGCAATACACTGTAGTCCAGTCCTCACATACACTTCCCTGTGGATAAGCATGCAGGACAGATGAGTGCATGCATAAATGCAAACACATACAGAAGACGCGCACGTACACACACATACACACACAATAATGCAGTAGGAGCAGGATGGGTACACGATAAGATGAAAAATGCCAACACAGAAATTGATTTACACAAATAACATGAATATTTATCCGATAACCATTTAGACAGAAACAGAACAAAAGGTCAGTTTTCTATTTACTACAGTTGGAGTTTTAAAAATGGCTGAAACGCCACAGCACTAAAAACTGAGTGTGGTGGTGCAGTTTTGATTTCACTAGAAACGTTATGTGTTATGAAAATGGTCCGTTTTGACAAATTTGCCTTCCTCTGTGTTCAGGGACACCCTCACAACAGCACAGCATACTGTATACCTGCACACACATAGACACACACTTACCCGTATCTTGTAGCGCTCTCTGATCCCAACTCGTATGGCGAAAGTGGATCCTGGTAGTAGAGGCATGCACAGACACTCACCGTACTGGTGAGCTAAACTCAGGTCTAAACAGCACGGCACGAGAGCTCCGAGAATACCTGCGCACAGCAAAATCCTTCTTATGAATGTCTTTGTCAGATCCGGAAGTTTATTGGCTTTTCATTTTGTAGAAACACCAAGTGAAAAGCAAAATACAGTTTAAAAAAATGAACAGCTTTTAGCTTGTCAGTGAGAGTTTTCTACATAATCTTAATTAAAAGAAAAGCTGCAAAAATCTTAAGATAAAATACAAGAGACGAGTTACTTAAATTTTATCAAAAGTGAAATGATGCCACTGAACTATAAAATAAATGGGTAATATTAATATTAATAGAGTATTAACTATATCTCAATATATTGATTCACTACAGTATGCAAAGTACCACTTGGAGAAGAAAAGGGCAGAAAATGGATATCTGAAACTGCTGTTATTGCAAATCATTTGCACTTGGTTCAAAAATATATAAAGACAACATTTCAAACTTTTTTGTCATCATATATGAATTGTATGCTATGGTACACCTGATGGGTTAGATAAATGGACTTCTGGATAGCTGCTGAATGGCCACCCAGTTCCAACAAGACTGCACCGTCAGCAGCAGAGGCTGAGTGATGATCTGAGCTGGAATAATGCAACGTGAAACAGTAAAGCCCCTTAGGATCTCCGAGGGTGTCAAAGTGACCTCTGTGAAATATTTTATGTATTACAAACCATTTTCAGCCATGGTATTATTTTTTTTTTTTTTATGCAGGGCAATGCACCACTCTATTCTCCATAAAACTCCTGTTGCCACGGGAATAAAAACAGAAAATAAAGTCGCCATAATTCCCAGCCTGCTGTCCAACCGAAAGCATGTTAATAGAGGAGGTCTACGTAGAAGGGCAACAGTGTACCTCCAGTGTAAGCATCCTTAAATGAATTAATACAGAGAGTGTACGTTTAGTGCAGTGGGACAGAGGGCTGGGAACTTTGCCGATCAGGCCTTTATTTTCAGCTTTTATTACCATAGCAACCAAGGATGGACTTTCAGTTCAAGAAGTTAAAGTTCAAAAGGTGGAGGAGCTGCTATTAAAGACGAGCTCTTATGGAGGTGTAACCATCGAGTTCTGTGACCTTATAGCGTCTCCTTTTTAATGTTGTGCCTCCTTGGACAGCACGGCCAATATTTTTAGATCGTTCCATATTTTTATGAGCCGAGTTGCAGAATTTTGCTGTTTTTACCAAAAACCAGACAGAACTCTAATATGTGCTGAACTTTTTATGGCTTTTTAAATGTTTTCAAACTGAATTCTTCATTATTATTTAGACTAATCAACATTTAATTTGAAAAGATATTATTATGCTTATAAAATAATCTAAATTATTGAGGGTTAAAAGAAAGTGTTACATTTGCTTACTGTCTTGTGGATGAGAGCCCTGGGTTTACATAGGAATACAGTATCTGGCTGTGTGTCTACATTACATGTTGTCTTGTCCCTGCAGACATCAAGCAGGCCAGTGCTCCATTCCCCTCCAGTCTGTGTGATGGTGGTGATGGTGGTTTTGGTGATGCCAAGGCCGGGCTGTGTCACTACTGGGTCCAACACAGCAGAGGCTTTGTTTGACCCCCAATTATCTTCACTTCCTGTGGTGAACTGCCCCACTTCCTTCTCTTGAAATCCTAATGCTAAGTCTGTGGTGATCAACCCCACTTCTTCCCCTTCTTCCTCTTGTAATGCTGAAGCTGAAGATGTGGTGAACACCTCCACTTTTTCCCCTTCTTCTTCTCGTAATGCTGATGTTAAAGGTATGGTTACTAATGGTTCTGTACTGAAATAAAAATTTTCAATACATATATTGTTAAATAAATGTGCGTGCATCAACTGTTACTAAAGTGCAAGACAAACAATTTCAAATCAGTAACCTGGCCTCATGTTATTCTTAATCCTGCATTAAAGGCAAACATCACATAGAGCTTGGCAATTTAAACCAAAAGTGCAAATGCAGGAGCTGCAGTAACAACAGATTCAAATGCTTCTGTTTCTTTTTTATTGTGATTTATCATAAAGGCAGAAGAGAATAAACACAGCAGCATTATTAAGTTTTGTAAGATAAAAGAGCTGTTGGCTGTAATTCTATTTTGTTCAGTGCTGACAACAATGTGTAGTGGTGGGGACAAAAAAAAAAAAAAAACACTTACTGGTGTGTGACTGTTTCATCCTCCATGACTAGCAGCTACTGGCATCCAGACAGGGGTAAGACGACGAGGCGAGAGAGGACAGCGAGCAGGGAGTCAGCAGGAATGAGGAGGTGGAGGAGGGGGCGGAGTGACACTTTCCCAGTGAGAGGGTGTGCATCAGAGCAGATAAACCAGCAGTCAGATGGCTCGGCCAGAAGCTGTGTGACAGAGATAAGTCTTGTAGTTTTCTTCTGTCTGAGACTTTGCCGTGCACCCTGCTAATACAGCAAATGCAGAATCGGCAGATACACATCAGGGTGCACGAACATGAATGTCTGGAATAAAATAATGTGGATGCAAGCACGCACTTAATACGAACACGCCGGGATGTCAGAAGACCTCAAATCTTGCAGAAAAAACTGAAACCTACCAAAAACAAACTGAGAAAATTAGGGGAATGCAGTAAGCACGAATTACTTTATTGTTTGATAAATGGTGGAAGTTAAGAAGAGAGCAAACCGATTTGTTTGTTTGACCTGTGACTGATGAATTTAAAACCACTTACAGTAAATGTTACGCTTACCCTTAAGGTATAAATACAGGTCTACGGAGTGGAGCACTGGGAAGTGAGAGACACATAGAATTACTTGTGGTTTATGCTTGGAGGCAACGTGTGCATTTCCTGTGTTCTCTTATTGACCTTTAAATTTAGACTGACATATTTCACGTCTGACAGCGGGTAACGAAAAGAGAAAGAGAGAAGCAAGCAGCACTTTGTACGTGGTGGAAAGACATGTAGTGAAACTATCAATGGTTTGGAGGCCAAGACGGTTCCCACACAAGTAGACACAGAGAGAAAAGTAGAGGCACACAGTAAAGTACCTAAAAATTTTACTGTTTTATATAAAGTCCCCAGGTTTAAAGCAATGCATCATTCTTTCAGCATTATTTTTACTAACTGTCATTCCTGATTAAGCCATTCTGTAAAAGCCTTTCCAAGTGACACAGACCTGAAGCTTGTAGTCGTGCTATGCTGTCCGCACTAGAAGGTTTTAAGTCTACCTGTACGGTGATCTCAGCTTGGGATCTTTTGTTTGTTTTTTAAATCAAATTTCATGTCAGTCAACAACGTCATCTTAGTTTTTTGGAACATGAAGTTACCATCCTTGAACAAGAAGGTAAGACTGGCAGTCTTGCCTAGCACTATGCATTTAACAGTATCAGAGCATGCACAAGCACACATCTGCCAATTAGTTCTGCATAACAGATTAACACAAAAACAAAACAAATAAGCAAAAAAAATAGATTAGATGGAAAGTGGGCACATTCTTTTTAAGTGTAAAGAATAAAGTGCTGCATGAATGTATAGTTAGTGTGAGGTGTAGTTAAAAGCTCTTTGAGTGGTCTGTAGGACTATAAAGTAAGTGAAAATAAATGTAAGTACTGTATATTACATTACCTTTGCACCTACACACACCTTAAGCATAACAGAATAATCTAAAAGAAAACAAATTACAATCAATTTCTTCTGAGTTTACAGAGAGTAGAACTTCGAGTGGTTGAAGGAGGTCATAAGATTAGAGCGGGAAATGTATTTACAAGTCCCACACATGCAACATTTCCTGCTACTGCTTTGAATGCACAGATTTATTTGCAATAGGCAAATTTTGTTCATTATTGGTAGTTGTGAGGATTTTTGCAAATTTTAGCGAGCATAGAGTTTAATGATTGTAACGGTGACGCATACTGAATTCCAACAATCGCAGAAGTTTCTGACCATTTTCACTTCAAAATTGATCTGGACTATAAATATGAGCAGCACGTGAAGGTTAATTCCATTAAATTGTTCCAAAAGGCACCAATAGCACAAACACACCTTGGATGGTGTGTTGGGAGACCTGCCAGTCAAATCAGAGGCTGAAACCAATATTTCCATCAGGCTGTAAACATTGCAAGTTTGACATTTTAACATGAGACTCTGGGTCATGTAGCCACTGAAGAAACTGCTGTTTTTCAGACTGCTGGTTGATTCTGAGGGAGAGTAGCCTCGTGCACAGTGCGTTTTTATATTTTAGTTTCACTAAAAAGAAAGAAAACAAAGATTCGGTGTGTTAACAAAAGAAATATTTGCTATACAGTAGTATGATCCAGACTGCTTGACTCCTCAAGTAGCGATATCTCTAACCTTTCACTATAGGCATCTAGATCCAACTCATGAATCTTTATTTTAACACTTGAGCTTTAGTTTACTTCATATTTATAGCAAAGTATTTCCCTTTGAGATGTAATGGAGTAGAAGTTAACAGAGATCTCAAACTTGCCCATAAGTATAAATCTTAAGTAAATGTATTTCGTTGTATTGCACCAATGCCAGCATAGAGGTAAGAGAGAGACAAACACCACAGAGGTTTAATGTTTCATTGGTTTTATTTTTTTTTATCTGGAAAAGCCAGACAAACACTATCCACAGCTAGAAAACAGGAAAGCTGTCTGACAGGCTGACAAAACATAAGGGAACGATACGATACGCCTCACCTTGGATGTATAAAACACCACATGACACGTTACCCTCTGTATGAAAGCATCAGGCATTCTGGAGGATGGAGGAGCAGCCTCACAACATAAACATACATCAAATCAGTGGTTTTCTGTGACAAGAATAAACTGTACAGACGATTTTAATATGGACACCGCTGACGCTGACTGAGTTCCTGAGTCCTGCAAAACAGATGACAAATTCTAGTGCTGTCCTTGACTACAACCATGACAAAAAAGGTCAAAACTTTTTAAGATAGGTTTGCAGTATGTTGTGATAACTGTTTTGCAATATTGACTTCTTATGGAGAAATCTGTATCAGAGGGATAGCCCAGAGGGAGATGTGGATGTACTACAAATTTAGGATTTGTTTTAAAGAAAAGAAGGCAGAAGCCATCATTTCAGGTCCAGCAAGTTTCAATATTTCCTGATGTCACAATGAGCAGTTTACAAACAGAAATATCAGTTATAAAAATGATACAGCTTTGAATTGCTGTCCTGATGCTTTAAATCAAAAGTGAATTGTTTTATTGTAACATTTCTTGATGCGTTCCAATCATCGACAAAGCCTTCACTGCTGAACATGCCGCCTGCCTCTGCATGTGTGTGTGTGAGTCAATGTTATTCTAATGAACCAGATAAACCAGAGTGTCCCCAATGTCTACAGTGAGGCCGTTGTCAGCCACAGTAACCTTCTTCTCCTCCAGATTGATGCTGAACACAGATTTGTTGGAGATGAGCAGCTTGCCCTGTTCCTCCTGTCCCACGACAGGCAGTCTGCGAGGGCCGAGTAAAGGGTCCTCATACCTCATCAACTTCACTCTGGACAGATCTGGCGGAAGGTGGAAAGAGTTAGAGGTGAG
>VUQR01015745.1:3675-36509 GCA_015108515.1 Hemichromis elongatus | reverse complement strand
GGTGAACCAAAAAAAAAAAAAAAAAAAAAAAACGGGAAAAAAAGGGAAAAAAAAAAAAAAAAGAAATATAAAAGTATGGTATAAAAGAAATGCTTTTGTTCATCACCGGCTGCTGCACAAAACGAAATAAGTCAGTAAAATGAGTACATCCATACAAATTATATGACAAATGTGGAAAAATGCTTGTGAGGAAAGAAAGCTAAAAGTGATCCTCTAACATCTCCTCTAAAGTCTGGCCAAAGCTACTAAGCAGTGAAAAGTATTTACCTCTGATCTGAAAACACTGAACGGTTTCCCGGGGCAACAGTCCTCCTTCACTTTGTCATCAGCCTCAGAAGCAAACAAGACGTCAATCTGCTCCAACTGTCAAAGAGAAATGATGGAGGGGAAATAAAGATAATCAGCTCAGCAGTGTCGTCCACGGGGAGTTTACAGGTGCGTTTGGTATGCACACCGGCAAACGCCTTACTACTGACAGTAATGAGAATTAACGTTCAATTTATTGCAGAAATACCAGAAGACCAGAAATAGCAACAGACAAAGGGCTTCTCTCCTCATCTGTCCTATGAACTACGAGCATATTTCAAGCCACACTAGTTGACTGGCTTCTTAGAGTTGGTTTGTGAATGAAGTAATGAATCACCCTTTTCAGTCCTACATGATACACCACATTTCCATTTCTTTATGTCTTCCTTGTCATCAACTTATCTCTAGCTACGATCTGTCAGATACATGGGAATTTAAGCCGAGCTATTGCTTTGATGTAGATTATGTGCAATTTTCCTTTTCTGTGGTTAAATCTGCTGGTTTCGCAGAAGTATCCTGGGGACTTTGGGCTTTTTTTTCCACCTAGGCTTAGCTTTTGTGCAGACAGTGGTATTAAGGGGATTTTCTGTGGAGAACTGAGCTCAGGATTTCCTCAACTTACTTCTGCAAAGGGAGTAAAACTTGGCTTTAAAGCATCTCTGTGTGAGTTTGACATTTATGTGAAGACACACTGAACCAAAGTCCTGCACACTTTGTTGCACAGTTGTTGTCCAACAAATTTTAGACACCAACAACGTGGGGTAAAGGTTGGATCATAAAGCTTACCTCCAAAGAATTGGTCAAGTAGACCAGGTTCTCCATGACAACTGCTCGCTCATCAAATTCCAGCTCCAAATCCAAAACTCTGGGTCCGTTCTTCTCCAGGTTCTCCTAAAGAAAAAAAGAAGATCCCATTGTACATGATAAGAATCAGAGATATCAAATAATCAACGAGGTAATGAATAATAACTCCCATTAGGAAGTGCAGAGGATTTCCTTGGTATAATTTTACACAGAAGCTGAAATATTAGCAAATATAAAAATTCATCTCATTACTGAGGCAATTGTGCTTTAGTTTATAATACAGTGCACACATAAAGTTCATTGCTATGTTGATGCCACCACCACAAGATTATCGAGAAACAAATGTTTATGAGCTGAAAAAGTTAAAAACAAACAAATAAAGCAGGGAGAGAAATCAACATGAAAGATACGAGACCAGCTTGAAAGTCAAACCGTGGATGAATACAAAGCTCATCATGACTATTTATTAGCTTCGTTCTGTTTGATCACTGCAGTGAAAGAGCGACACCTGAACAAAGCCCTGAGCACAAAAGATGTGGCTTCTAAAATTTTAATAAGCAACAATGCTTCTGATCATTTATTAGCTTGATCTTGAGTAAATATGTAGCTTTATACAACAGAAACAGCAACTGCAAGCATAATGTTATTTTTGATACTTGTATCACCTGGTGGCTGCTGCGTTTAGAAACAAAGAACAACTCAACCAGAAGCAAAACAGTTTGTAATGTGAAAGGTAGGGATGAAAATTGTTATTCAAGACATGTGGCCAAGACAGTGAATTTTTTGTGGACGTAGCAAATAAATGGAAAGTGTCTGTGAAGGTTCTCAGTCGGGGAGCTTAAAATCTGGGATTCTCCACCAAATGCTCTTAGAACTGAAGAAGCTCCTCGGATGAGAGGTGAAATGCCTTCAAGGAAACTTAAAGAAGTCCAGACTCTTTTCTTTCCAAGCTCCTTAGACTATGAGGACCTGGATGACTGAGAACCTTCACAGACCTATTGGCGTACACTTTGGGAGGAACACACTAAAATTGGTGCGGTAGAAAGAAAAGGAATCAGGAAACTACCGAATTATAGGAACCATTTCCGTTTCAACTTAAGATGCAGATAAAGCAGACTTGTTCCCAAGAGTGTGCGCGTTGGATCCACGGTCAGGGGAATGCTCAGACCTCGACATTGGAGAGAACAAACAGCCAATTTGCAAACACATGGCACAACATAGAGCCACCTTGACAGGACAAGACTCAGCTGTCCATCTGCATCTAAACGACAAAGGCAACTCTTTCGAGGATGACAATTCTCACACTTTGGACAAAGAAGACAGATGGTTTGAAAGAGGAATGAAAGAAGGCATCCATGTCCTATGTGAACAATCATCTGTGAACAGAGGCGATGGCTTATGACACCAACTGTCTGCCGTTTATAATCCAGTTTTGAGATCCCTTCCCAGATGCCTTGTGTAAATCACATGATAGGGTGGGGCTAGGTTTCACAAAAGGTTCACCCGAAACCTTGGCCGATTGTTAACCACACCCGTTTTCACACCTCGGCTCCTGTGATTAGATAGAGGATCAATGGGGGGGTTCATGACCCTCTTGGAGGGGCACTCCAATAGGGTTTTAAATCTGGGACTCTCAAACAGTTGCTCTTAGAACTGAAGAAGCTCCTTGGATGAGAGGTGAAACGTCTTCAAGGAAACTTAAAGAAGTCCAGACGCTTTTCTTTCCAAGCTCCTTAGACAAAAATGTAAAGTGGCTGAAACAGCCCATCAAAAGTGTGTTTTGTATTCTTTTCAATCAATAAACACATTAAACTGTGCAGAACAAGTATTCCTGAAATTTCTCTGTAATGTCAGTGTAACACTTGTTCAAAATTTTCATTGTATTGTCTACAGTTTTGTTATTATTTGACACAAAGCGCTTTAAAAAAGAAAAAAGAAAAAAAAAGAAAATAGCTTTTCAACTCCAATCTTCCCAACAAATTATGAGGGAAGACTTTCCACCAATCATAAGTTGATCAGTGTGAAAAAAAGAGTCAACTTATGGATTGCCTGTTGTATAAAGAGCTTCTTAAAAAAGAAAAAAAACCCAACAACTTCCATTTACGTATAAAGATGACAAAAAGGTTTATGATCATTGGTTGAGAGTGGGCTGTGCATGTCTTTATAGTGAAACAATAACGTTAGCCTTTCAATATTTTTACCTTGATCATGGCTACAAAAGGCATGACCCTCTTCATGTATTTCTTCAGTTCGGGCAGAGCGCCTAGTTCACTCGCTATCACTTTGTTGTCTGGAAGGACCCCGTTGTTGCTCTAGACATACAAACAGGAGCATAAAAGAAAAAAGAACAATTAAGAAACTGAAACAAACAGGAGTATCTATAGGGAGACAACGAGAAACTGAAGATTTCAATTACAGAACCATTTAATTCTGAAATTATCGATTTACAGAAATAAGCAGATTGTTACACCACTAGGCAGACCTGCAAGTCTTAAGCAAACAATAAATGAATAATGTTGGGCTTTGGGTGTTTGTTTGTTTTCTACCTTGTAGTGCTTGCCGAGCAGGGATAAGGCACTGTGCTGCCACGGAGGGTAGCTCTTGGCCACGTAGATGGTGCAGTGGGAGGGCTTGGCTGGAGGCTTGGAGTCACCTTTCTGTTGGAAGGAAAACAGGATTAATGTTTGTTTTTTTTCAAGAAGCCTTTCACATTCATCTTGTTTATTCATACATCAGGTCCACAAAACAAGGTGGCCTCAATCAGAATCCAACTGGGTTTGGATTATTCAAAGAAAAAAACAAACCAAAGGAAAGCTCTGTGTGTTTGTGTGTTTGTGTGTGCACGCGCGCGCACAATGTGTACTTTAGCAGACATAGTGATCCGTGAACTTGGATTACATGACAGCTGTCAACTCTCCTACTCTAGTGCTGTACTGTATGTGTGTTTTCACAAATGTACCTTCATATTAAAGAGGCACAGTGTGCAAAAAGACATTTTATAACGGGAAAATACTGAATATATGCTGTTGTGGGAATATTTTGGTCTTAATGAGTTTACTGTATGTCATGTTGATAAGTATTTAATATTTTCTACTTTAAATACATATTCGGAGACTATAACAGCTATCAGAGGGTGAGATGTGGACATGGACATATTCCCAATTTTCTTTTTTTGTACATATCAGGGATTCAGGAATCCCTTTTCCTGAATTAGAACTCATGTGCTAACAACATAAGTGTTACTGCTGAGAACACCTGCTGTTTGAAAACATAACTATATTAAAAAAAGAAAAGAAAAGAAAACCCCTTTCCTGTCTCCTTTTTCATCTCTTTTTCATCTTTCCAATCCCACCTCAATGGCAACAAAGCATTTCCAGTAAATCAATAACAGGGGCCTGGAAGCCTGAGATATTGCCTGTCTTAGATGTTGTCAATACTTGTTTTGCTTTTCTCTAAGCTGCCTACAGCCACTTATTGAAGAGCGGAGCTGTTAACAAACAACAGACTGGCTTTCCTGCTGTGAACACAGACATAAGCTCGCAAGTCTATCGAAAAGGATATAGGATGCTGCTGTAGAGCTACGTTAGTTCCGTTTTATGTTGCAACTCAGAGCTCACGGCATATCCATGAAGCCAAAGTGCACTGACAACTTCATATCTTACCTTGCTTTTGGGTGGGAGCATGTAGGCTTTGAGTCGAAGACGAAGGTCGTGAGCAGTTTCCATCAAATATTGAGAGGAACGAATCAGAACCTCGTCAACGGGCCCAGCCACAGGCCACGATGCCTTCATCAGAGAAACAGTCTGCCAAGCAGCAATAGAGAAGAAAAACAGTAACTTAGTGAGCAGTGTAAACTTTTAAAAACGTTCATGGCTGGGCCCAGCCCCAGGATATATTCTGGAGCTGCTGTTCTCATAACTGTTCCCACCTCAAGTTAAAAGACAAAAAGGCAATCAAGTGTTTGCTGTTAGGCCTGCCCAGGAAATCTGGCTTGCCTCGTCAGTGTTTTCTTATCAATAATTTCTTTTAAAAAAAAAAAGAAAAAAGAAGCTTCCTGGGGGAAAAAAAAAATACACATTTTAGTATAGATTTGATTTCTTTTGACACTCGTAACTCCATCTTATTCTTTTTACCTTTAGAAAATTATGTTAATTTGAAGAAATTACTTACAACTGGAATCACACTGTATCTTACTCTAATTTTGAAAATGCAGTTAAATCTTGCGTGGCCTATTCTAAATGGATTTGGAATTTCTTCTTAATTTTCTCCTACTTTGTTCTCTTAGTCTGTGTTTCTGGGAAGCACTTGGGTAGCATCGGTTTTGATAACTGCAACACAAATAAACCTTCGTTTTATCATAACTACACAACCAGAGGTCACAATGGTATCATAACAATGGCATGTGTAAGTTCTCTGTCTACCGAGTGCCTCTTAGCTCTTTAGTTAGTGGTGCTGAACACATGACTGGAGAAAATACTGGTGTTGGGGCTTTTTTTGTTGCTTAGCGACAGCCAAAAAACCCATTTCCATCACAGCTGCACTCCTTCATATTCATAATATTATAAAATATATAAATAATATAAACATAAAAATATATTTGTCTCCCTGTGCTATTTGAAGTGTGCACCTGTGTGTGCATTTGCTTCATGTTGCAGCGAGAAAGAGGTCCATGGTGTGACGATATGCTCCCGGTGGATATGTACATCAACAGTGGGAATGTCAGTAACCGTTTCACACAGGTAAATAAGCAGCGGGCCCAGAGCTACCGCAGGTCTATCTAAAACTGTATTTTTCAGCTCCTTGATCTCACTTTTACTCATGAATACAAACAAACTCTGGATGTTAAAATGTTTCTTTTGACTGTATTCTTGTTTTACTCTGAAATATACAAGACAGATAAGAACTAAGGACAGAAAGGGGAAGTTAGATACGAGTCAAGTCAGAGCATAGAGCCGACTCAGAGCCTGAAAACAGTGATATGATGCAAAATCCTTGTGTTTCTTACCTTGCCAAGCAGACCCCAAGTGTATTCACAAAGGTGCGGGCAGATGGGGGCCAGCAGCAGAGTTTGCCTTTCTATGAACTGGAAGACAAGGTCTCTGTGCATGCCTTCAATGGCCAGCTCCCGGTACTTGTCTTTGGCTGCCTAAATACACACATCAAAATAATACAAGGTTCATCAGCGAAACTCGAGTCAATCTCTTCTACCGTTTAACGATCACTGCAGTATCTGTAACCTAGACGCTCTATTACTGTTGGTAGATTATGGATACTTGAAGTCATGCTTACAGTGTCTGTTATATGATCTCATAAAATGATTAAGGACTCTCAGAGATGGAATTTTATAAATTCAATTTACCTGAAATTCGAAAAAGCCACTTTTCAAAGCCTCCTTGTACATCATCCTCTCATAATGCTGCTCTGTTTTCAGGATGCCTGCATTCATCTCACTAAAATTATTTCAGAAAAAAAAACAAACTTATTTAACCACAACCAGGCTTTCACTTTACATTGATTAATGCAGACATAGCTGTGGATGTGTTTGCACCATCAAGGCTGAAATTCAATAAATCTCAGAACTTGTAAATCCTTTTCATCCCACAGCCTCCCAAATCCTCAGACTACCTGGCAAAAACACGATCATTGAAGGTGTCTGCAGGTCCCGTCCTCAGGTTGTTCTGGTTGGCAATCATCTCCTTCACCCATTCCACCCAGGTGTAGAGGCGCAGGATGCCAGCATCAGCCATGGTCTCGACAAAGTTAGCGTCCTCCACCGTGTCTCCAGCATCAGCTAGAGCCAGACGCATACCTGAGAATGGAAATGAGGACGTTTAAAAACAGCAGAATGTACGAATCCATTATAATAGATGTAAAAATGATATACTCTCACAAAGACAACCGCCTTTGTAATTTGCTCCAATTCAATATCCAACTATCTGGATGCTCTATTCAAGATATACAATGAACACAGCACGTCTTTTCTATTCTGCAAAAAAAGTTCAACAAAAGGTGACGTACAGAGGCTCTGTGGAAAACTCCAAAGCTTGAGAAACATCCCTCCTAGCATTAGGAAGGAACAACTTTATTTGTCTATCTGCTGGCAGACCATGAAGCTGTTTCCTCCCACAGCAGGATACCTTCTATAGAAGTATGAGCTATCCAGCTATTATTCAGCTCATTGCAGATATCAAAATGAGAAGGTGGAAATTATCCATCTAAACATCACTGACTTAAAGGGAAAAAGTAAACATATAAAAAGAGGAAAAACACAAGTCTTGTATCCTTACATTACATTAAGTTGTAATGTTTCACTGTCCAGTCATTTCTAAAAAGACAATTTATCTTCCTCTTATGTTCTTGTAAATAATTAAAAGTAGAAACCACATTCCTTGAATATGATATATATTTGAATACATAATATATGAATGATAGAGGCAATTCTTTTGTAACAACAAAACAAAATGTTGCTGAACACGAATTAAAAGCTTCTCATCTTAGAGCACAAATTGATATTGAGAACATCATGCATTCTGATTAAAGTGTACACATTACATAATTATATAGAAATGTCTTACTTACAGTTCACTGACTGACCTGACAAATACAATAGCTCATAGTACTCAACATCAAAACCGCACCTATCTTATGAAAATGGGTTCATTTTCTAAGCACCTTCACCAGGGGATAAAAGATGTTAACAATATAATCAACCATAATGGCCCATGCACTGCGAAAACACAGTTGAAATCGGTTCCAAATGTACACCTGAAGTGTTTTCTCCCAGATTTCATGGTAAGATGAAAGCGTAACTTAAAAGAAAACTATGTAAAGGGAAAGAAATAACAGAAACAGAAGGAGAGATCAATCAAGAAGAAACTGATTATACCGTCTGCTGAAAACTTGTCAATGGCTTGGGTGAGAGTGAGGAAATTTCCAGTTGATTTGGACATCTGGTCAATAAAAGAAACAGATGTTAGCAGCCGCAATCTTTCAGGTCTGCCCACCCACACATAATCGTTCTGTGTTTAAAACTACAACAACAAAAAAAACAACAACAACTGCAAAATACAATCGGCAGCAAAAACAGAAAATGACATTCTTAAACCGTTCAGAACTTAAAGCTTAATTGAGAAATCTTCCGTCCGTCATTCAACCAACAGAAAAGATCCCATCAAATGAAACCAGCAACAAACCAGGTAACTTTAGGACTAACCCTAGCTTTCCTGTACTGTGAAGGCAGTTCTAATAAGGGAATATTACCACCGTAACTTATGCCAAGATCAGCCTACTAAGCGATCACGTCTCCGGAAAAGAGCATCGCTATTCCTAGAAAATCTCTGGACCTCCGTGCGTAGAGAGTAGCAGAGTCTAACATTTTTCAATAGCATCTAATATCTTTGCATTTCTGTAATGAACATTAGTGGTCAGAGGCTGCCAACGCCAATCCTTTCATGAAAACACACAGTTAGCTAGACTGGGAAACACCGTGTTATTTTAGTGGGTTGATAACCTGCTTCATGTGACCTGCTTGCAACTGAACTGAGAAAACGGAAAGATACGCTGGGCATGTTAAGACTTACAGGCTCATAAACTAATAGCAAATTAAATGATTTTAAAGTAATACATGCTGCTTAATATTTAACCTAATTTAATATTTGACATACCTTTTCAGAGTTGAGGAGCAGATGTCCATTAGCTCGCACTGCTTGTGGCCACTTCCCGCTATAAACAAGACAAAAAAAAATTGATATCTTGTTTTTTTCATCATTGCTGTCATTATCGCCGTCAAGTTTACCCAAATGCAAAGCTGACGTCAGTTTATTTAAAAAAAAACACACACAAAAACAAATCATACCCATTCAGTGGAACAAAAGGAAGATTATGTTAAAAATCATCATAATTGTGACATTAATAACACCACACTGTATTGCCATTATTGTTTTACCTCATCACAAAATTATCGCATTCTGATAATGTAACATTACCAAAACCTTAAAAAAGGCATATAGTACCTGACTTGATTATAAATATTCTACTACTGAAACTAAATTATTGTCTTCTCACCTTACAGTAGTGTCACCGTAAAATAATATAAAAAAACAAATAAAAAAAAAAGTCTTTTAACTTATGTACATAAATACAAAAAAGGTGCAGAAACTACGATAAAAAAAGATCAAATCCAGCGAGTCCGAGCCAACAGTGACATGGAACAAGGGTATAAAATAGACCCAAAAGGACTGTTTCCATGGCAACCACCAGACACTCCAAAAAGTTACTAAGCCAAGAATTAGATCAGAGTACCAGTCGTGAACTGCTGAAATGTTTTTACACTTTTGCATGTATTAAACTAATGGGATATAATGTGTTAATTAGCACTCTTTAGAGGTGCTTGTTGTGTTAAGCACAACTGTCAATCACATTTTTATAAAACATCAGCTAAGTGGATGAGAAAAATAATGTCACATTTAGACTAGAGAACATCATTTTTTAGCATGATAGAGTGTCATTCAGAACTGAGAGCTGGAGGTTCTAAATTTTGTTTGTTGTCGCTCATTCATGTCCTCGTTTTTGGTCTGGTCAGTCCAGTGGGCAAACTTACTTGTCTTTGGGCCACATGGCCACATGGTTGTACAAGTAGTATGACAAATGGTTTGGCACCAGGTCTTTGCCAGATACACGGACATCCACAGGGTACCAGTACTCAAACTCCCTCCTAAGCCTCTGCAGATGCTCTTTAGGGATGTCGGTCTTAGGGAAAGGTGAAGTCTTAAAGAAGATGAAGTCCCACACCTCTCTTGTCATCTGCTCTGGCCTGTGGTACAGAGAAAAAAAAGACAAACGAGGTTAGAAACAGACTTACTGTGTTCAAGTGAGGTGAAAAGAGGAAATTGAATACTTGGTGTGACTGAGTGTTTTATATGATTCAATAGCTGACTGTACATGCTTGATGTTTATTTTAGTGTGAAAGAAGAGGAGAGACTTCAATGAATAATGATTTGCACATTATTGGCTTCTGCACATTTTGTGTGCCCGTGCGTGTGATGCAGCCATACTTGATGCCCAGTGGCGACTCTCCTTGGCCGTTAAGCACACCTCCCTGCAGAAGGTGGGCTACGGTGTAGTAAGCCATGTAGATGGTGGAGTCTGATAGGGACTCAATCAGCCACTGCTCGTCCCAAGGCAGTCGCGTTCCTATGGCAACCAGGGGATGTATGCACGCACACGCGCACCCATGCACGCACACACACGCACGCACGCACATACGGAGGAGAAAGAAAACCAAAATTATTAAATTTTATGACAACTGACGTCTCATCTGTTTTAACTCAGTGTTTTCCTGTCAAACTGCACACACACTGGCGCCAAATATTGAGGAGATGTAGAATAAAGTCCTGGCTTTACTGTGTGATCCTCTGCACACAAGCTGAAAAGTAACTCTATTGTCAAATAAACCAAATCAAACCAGACACCAAAGCAACTTGTGCTTTCACACAAATGGTTTTGACACTTTTTTGCACAGATTAGATTTTTAGGAATTTATAAATCCTGTTTAGCAAGAATGTACAAAAGATCAACTATTTAAGCAGCCTCAGATCAGCTAAGTTCAGGTTTGTGACAAGGTTAAACATCTTACAGTCTCCTTGTCTGGTAAAATAACTGGAGAGATTACTACAATAGGAGTTTAGTGCTAGCCCAGACTGTTAAGCAGTGTCCTGGACTCAATGCCAGCAAGCCTTCACTCTTCATCTATTCTTATAAAAAATATCAGAGAATGAGTTTTGCTAGGTGTCCAATCATTGGTCCTTTGTCTCCATCTATAGACCAAGAACATTGCTTAAATACAAATTCAAATCTTTATATATAAAAAAAAAAAGTTTCACACACACATAGTGAAACCACCTACCGAGACCATAGGTACGTGAGCAGGCATGCTCCTGCAGCCAGTCTAAAGTTGCCTCAAAGTTTCTTCTGGTCTCCTCACAAAATCTGTATCGTGTTGCAAAATGAAACAAACAAGAAAAATAACAGGAATAAGGTTTTTTGTTTTTTTTTTTAAAACTTTGGATTGAAACATTTAACTTCCAACATAAAGTTTATAGTTAAATAATGAATTGGTCTTCTGAACCTTTACCCCCACAAAAAAGACAAATTTGACTTACGTTTCCAAAGACTTCAGAGCTGTATTGGCCTGCTGCTTCCACTCAGCATCCCCATAATCCAAATACCTGTGGGATGAACCAATAATATTTGCATAAGGCTTATTGAAGATGGTAAACACTAAATTTAAAGTTACAGTTACAAGACTTTTATGACCAGAATGACTCAAACTGATCCAAACGTAACCAACTGTTAACTTTTTGTCACTTTGTATTTCAAAGTATCACACACTAACAATTACGACTTTAGGGATTTATGTGACCACAGTTCCTGCAGCACTCACCACTGGTCACAAAGAGCCACCACACACTCGTCAGCTGAACGTGACATGACCTGCTTTTCTGGCTCCATGTAGATCATGGCCTCACCCTGGAATACATAAAAAAAATAAATAAATAAACAAACAACTGGACATTACCCTACTTTAAAGTTTTTGAAACTGCAAACAATTTTCTTTACCCTCTCAACCATCATCTTCTGGATAGGCTTCTTGACATCCTGGACCTTCTGGCCCTTGTAGCCTTCCACAAGCATGATCTAAGACACAAAATTATTAGCAGAAAGTCAAACATGCTGATGCACTATTTGAAATATTTACAAGGTCTACCAGCAAGTGAGCAATGCCTCACAACTGGTTACAGAACTTCATCTTGCTTCAGTGGTTAACAACAGTAAACAGAAGAAAACTACCCGAGAGTACCTAAAAACCCACAGACAGTTCATGAATCATTTAGGCTAGCCTTAAGCTTCGAATTACTTGATTCATGCCTGGAAGATAAACAGTACAAGCTTTGCACACAGACTACATTTTGTTGACTAACACAGATGTTTTGAACTCATTAGGGACTAATGGCACTCACCCCTTCATAAAATCCCTTCAGATAAACCTTCTCCTTGGCTTCAGCCAGTTTCTCCTTGTCATTCTGGCTCTGGATCTTCAGCTCATCACACACCAGAGGAGCAGACAGGTTGCCATAGCCTGGGATATCAATGATAGGGATCTGCACACAAATAAAAGCACAGTGACTTTGCATGTTGACACCGAATGCATGAATTTTGCGCAACATAAGTAAAATGAATGGACTTTATTAATTGACCTTACCGGCTCAAAAGGCAGAACCATCTTGTCCTCGATTCCATACTTCTCCCGAAGGGCCTTTACAAGTCCAAGAAAGAACAGTGACATCAAAGAGAATGTGAGAAAAAATGATTACATTCTGTCCACAAAACTAAAATCAAATTGAAATATTATGTACTTGTGTGAAAGGTTTATAAATACTGAACTTATTGCTTACTTATCGTTATCAGAATAGAATGGCATTATATAATGCTGGGCAAAAGTCTTAAACCTTTACGTTTCTTTTGATTCTGCTAGGACAATGGCAAAAAAATGTAGCGATTTATTGATAAATCTGTACACATAAATGTAAATACAGCAAATGAGGCAAAAACAGAGTTCACACAATTCTAATGAGCTACTCAATGCAACCTGACCTCTCTTACGCAAACGTTCTTATCATTTCTTTATGTAGCCTTCACGAAAAGTTCTCCAGGATTCTTGAAGGACATTTAAAGGTCTGGTCTTCTTTGGATGCTGCCTGCCTTTTGTTTTGTTCTCTCAGTTTCAATAATGTTGAGCTCTGAGGAGTCCAATCTATGACTCATGGTGTTCCAATTGGTTTTACTCATGATTAATTTACTGAAATCTGTCTGGGATCATTGTCACGCTAAAACATGATGACATTATCACAGGAAAAAAATTATTATTTTTTGCAGTGGATTAAAATATGATAGTTTTTGTGTTCATCATTGCATCAGTTTTTACAAGGTTCCCTACATCACTGGCTGGAACGCATGACAGAGCCTCCACCATGTTTTACAGATAGTTATTCACACTCTCTGTTGTAGCTCTCTCCTGACCACCTCCGTGTATTTAAAACCAGTACTTCGATTTGGATTAATTACTTCCTAAGGCCTGTTGCACCTGATTCCATCATGTGGTGAAATCTGGCATACCTCAGCCTTTTCTCCCCGTTATCTAAATCACCTTTTTGGTACAAAAATAATGTTTTATGACCATGGAATTGTTCCATCTTTGGCATGTTTTGTGTTTTCAGAACATGAGAAACTAGTTTTTGTGACAGGCTGCTAGTAACAAAAATACCTGAAGTAACAAAGTAAATGAGTTCTTAGATAAGTAGACTGTCATGCGTAGACACAAACACTGTTCATCCCTTGAGTAAGGTGCCTTTTTACTCTTTAATCAGATGAGAGAAAATGAGTGCAAAAGAAGTCATTGTCCAAAGAAAAACTTTAAAAAATATAAAGAAATGCTGGATGGATCGAGACCTTTTTTTCTGGTTTATCATCACCTGTTTTTTCTTGATGTCCCTGAGAGCAGCAATGTCATCTGGAGCATCAGATGGTACACTGGTAACTACCCCAGTACCTAAGAAAAACAAACAAGACACACAAATGCATAAAATCTATAAAATGATAATGCAGTTCTATATTCTTGTCCCTTACCCTCCATAACCCTCAGAAACATGATGACACAGGGAACATTATTATTAAAATTGTGACATATCAACTTAGTCATTGAGAAATTCCAATTATTACTAACTTCACAGAGATTCATCAATAGGACACATGAGTACAAAGAGACAAACAAGTACCCTAGAGCAACACAGACAAGAAAAATAGACTCTGACTTTTAACAGAATAGAAGCACTCTGCAATAAGGTCGATTTTAAATGATTGCAAATGTGATGTGCTGGAGGGAAACAAAAACATATAGCATCCATCCTTTAACAATGCAAACAAGGCTTCTGAGTTCTACCTTGACCTCATCCTGCTATCTCGAGTCCCAAGGAATTTAGTGTTATAAAAATAGTGTTATAAAATGAGGATCGGATTTGGAACTACTTGTGATTGGCAAGTACACAAGAGAGGAGGGTGCCACGCCTCAGGAATATTCCTGCTGTTTTGAGTGCAATCAGCAACAGTGTCCACGTAAAACTGTGATGTTTAAATGTGAGAAATTTGCTGCCTCAAAAGAAACGGCACACTTTCTCAAATACAAAAATGTACTGAAATTTAGGTTACAAATGTAACTTATTTTGTCTCATACCTTTATCCTCCTTGATGGTGAGCATAGGGAGAGCATAGATGATCTTATAGGAGGTCAGAGGAGCACTCAGGGCACAGCCGAGGATGTCCTACAACCCCCCCCCCCAAAAAGAATAAAAATTTCCTTTTGAAAAAAAGCAAAGTCACGACAGTAAGGCTACTGAATCGGATACACGAAGTGCCAGTTTAATATTAAATAGCATTTTATTTTTTTAAATGAAATAAATACATCCAGCTGCTGGAAGCAACACATGAAAAAAGTAGTACCTGTCCCAGTATTTCCATGATTACTGGCACCACTCCATTTTCCTTGGTGAAGCCCTGGAAAGACATATTCCTGGCAGCCCTTCTGGTGGAGATGAAGATGTCCCCATTGGTTGTCTCAAAAGCAACATACTTCATGTCAGGTCTCACCCAGCAGTTGGTTTGACCAAACATGGTCTCTGGTCTAAGTGTAGCAGCCACCAGGAAGATGTTTTTGCCTTTCATGCCGCTGCGGGGAAGTACCGAAACTATGGTTTAGTGGCAGCATTTAAAAAGATGACAGTTATATTCAAGAGCATAAAATCAGTGTTCCTTTGTTACACATGTCATGTACAAGAAAGTCTTTTTGTTTTCTTTTTTGTGGAAGCACAGTATTTGTTACCTGCTATAAAAGACTTTGGATTTGAATTTTGCTGTGTAAGGTTCAACGACCTTCATCTTGATCAGGGTGTACTCCTGAGGTCCAACACCCTGTAAGTGCGGTACAAATGTTAAGGAAGAAAATTTGATAAATAAAAGTCCCTCAATCACTACAATTTAAATTGTAAGAAATTGTTGTAAAGTAAGTAAAACAAACATTTGTTAACAATTCCTGCAGTAAATCTGTGGTTAAATACGCCTGAACATTGTCACTTTATTAGGTATAAAGTCACTTTGAATGTGGCATTGTTGTTGCTGCTGTTATTGATCTACTGGGATTTCACAAAACAACCATCTCTAAAGACAGAATGATCCAAAAAGTAGAAAATATCCAGTAAGTAGCAGCTCTGTGGGTGAAAATGCCTCATTGATGCAGTCAGAAGAGAAGAACTGCTTTCTGATTAGACGACCTGATAGAAAGGCAACAATAACTGAAATGAGCCCTTCTTACAGACACGAAATGCAGAAGGGCATCTCTGAATGCACAACATATCGAAACTCGAAGCAGAAGACCACATCGGGCCCACTTCTGCTAGCTCAAATGTGCAGCAAGCATGCGATGCTATCATGTCAATACGGACCAAAAAAGCTTGTTGAGGGGGTCCAAACCCGACACTAGTGAAGTGTACCTAATAAAGTAACCAGTTAGTATATATAGTTAATTTATCATATATAATCTTAAATGATACTACAGTTTCAGAAATAAATTGTTCTGTCAAGCTGAGGACATCTACCTCTCCTGTCTGTCTGTCATGGTCCATGCATGGTTGTCCATCCTTGGGAGAGTAGATGGTATACCTGCAGGGAAGTTCAGAATAGTCACGATAATGTCTCAATAATATAAACAGAATATACAGACTCATATATCAACTGGGATGATTTCTTTTCCTATATTACTTTAAAAAACAAACCAAATCATCTCACCTTTTACCAAATTTGATCTTTTTCCTCTCTTTTAGTGTAACAAACTGCCACCTGACAAAGGAGTCGTAGAAGGGGTTCACGTCTGTGGTGATGAATGAACGCCTCCAGTCCACCTATGAGGTAATGACATAACAGCATGTCAGCACAAATGAATAAACTCAGTGCCTTCCTTTTAGCCATGAAAACATGGATGTATCAATGTCACACTGTACTTTTGTGCCTCTTTTTTAAAAATTATGTTTCCCCACGTGAAACTGCATGAATGTTTAAAATGTATATGCAGCTTATTCTTAAAAATAATGTTAATTAAAGCACAGAAAAAAAAAAACAAAAAAAAACAGAGAAAGGCACCTTGACTCCCATCCGTTTCAGATCTTTGACAGCCAAAGGAGGGAAGTAATCCAGCCAGTGTTCAGCATCAGCAAACCTGACAATCTCCTGGTCAGTTAAGCCCAGAGATCTCATGATGTCCCACTGAAAAGCAGAGGATCCAGATTTGGCCACTGCTTTACTCTAGCAAAGAAACGAGAAAGAGTCCAGAATGAAGTAAACTGAATGCTGAACAAAGCATTACGTGGATAAGTCACAGATTGCAGTAAGTTAACAAACTATCTTTTATCTGAAAATAAATGGGTAAGCCGTACATTACTTAGATAACATACTTCATTTTTACATCTTCAAAACAAATTTTATGATACTGCAAATTCAATAAATGTCTTAAAAAAACAGCTCGAGCTTTTATCATAATAGCATACATACAATACATTAATTTTGAAAATACCATTTCTGCCCTTAGATACTAACCTTTTTGCCCTTTGCTTTGTCCTTGATAATGATTTCATCAGATGTCGTTTGCTTTTGCTTCTCTTCTTCCTCCTCCTCTGGAAACTGTGGAGGGTTTCCATACAACTCCATCTCTCTCTTCAGCTTGTCTGCACAGGCCTGGTGGATACAATATTTATTAAAAGTATCAGAAAAAACTCCACAAAAATCTGTTTAAGAAAGAGGTATTATGACACATAGATAGTAGCATAAAATAATTATATTAAGGATGAAATAAGATTTTTAATCTCGATGAGAATTTTTACCTGGATAAATAAAGGACTAATAATAATAATAATAATAATAAAGTAGAATATTAGTACTGCTTAAATGTAATTTTGCTTGCTTAAACTGTGAAAGCAAAATTGATAAATTGTGTCAGATTATAGACACTTAAGAATTTTTTTATAAGATTTCTAATTTTTAAAAAATTAGGAAAAAAAAATGCAACATTACTTACTTTGATCGGCATTCCTGTACAGTGCAACCCGAATGGAAAGAGGCATTTCTTTCCCTTAAGAGACTGGTAACCAACCGCAAACTGCAGGAAGTAATTTGAACAACAATGGCTAAGAGACCACATATCACAGTATTTCAATCTTAATGTATTTGCTACAGGTGCTGACTAAAGTTAATGTCTGCATTTAAACTTACCTCACATTTTGACAAACTGAACGTATGGCCAAGGTGCAAACGGCCATTCATGTAAGGATAGGGAAAGGTGACCATGTACTTGTTTTTGCTAAAAAACAAACAAACAAACCAATTTATGCTGCAACCCAACAGGTTTTAATAGATTGCATCTTTTTCCAAAATTGTAGTGTGAACTATGAAACAACACCAGACAACATGATTCCACAACAACAAAAAATACAAACATACTACATTTCTATTACAATATAAAATAATAAATGGATTATACTTAGTTCTACCAGGACCTTCTATAGACACATTACAGTGTGCTAAAAATCTTTATAAAACCTTCTTTACAAATGGGCTAACAGTTGCATTTTGTCTATCTGGAACAAGTTTAAGAAATACTGTAAAACTGTTCTCCTTGAAAACTGAAAAGATACTCACTTTGTACTTTCCCCGACTGTTGTCGGTGCATCTCGCTCAAACGCTCTCTCCCTCTCCCATTTCTCCTGGATTTCCAATTCAATCTGTCTCAGAAAGTCCAGCTTTGCTGTTCCTTTCCGCTCCTGAAATTTACCGTCGAGCAAAGAATCATACACTGAATGTCATAACAATAACAGGCGCAATATCCAGCATAACAGAGTCAGACTTTTTTATTTCTGTAATTGTCTCAACAGCTCATGTTAGCTAACTTTGCTAATAGCCACATTGAATTAATGCTCTTAGGCAGAAATTTTCTTTAAAAAAACAAAATAGCATTAACCATTTCATACAGCGGGTAGTTAAAAGATTAGACCTACCGTCATTTTGTCTAAAACTGTAAGCAATTAGTTATACTGTTATTCAAAAAGAAGAAATAGTGTATAGTTTGACAAGAGAAACCCACGCCACCGGTGTCTGGCTGATGACACCTTTCGCTTGGTTTTCTGGGAAATGTAGTCCATCCGACTTTTCAGACGTATGTTAAGCTTTCTGTCGAATTTGCTCATTAATCAGAGTAGTTAAAATATATTAATCTTAATTTCTTTGATAAACAAATACAAGCCGTCATATGTGATTTTTTTTGTTTGTTTGCTTAAATGTACATGATAATGTAACATCCGCCGTCGTGCTTGCGTTACGACAATTTGACCGTTTTGCCATGCCGTAAAATATTTTGTACGACCTGCCAGTGAAGAGAGACAGAAGGCCTTAAAGCTTATAAATTTATAGACGATGAAAGTAGGGTTGTCAAAACGCTCTTTCTTTTTTTAGACAGTATTGTAGTCCTTCTCACAATGATCATAGAAAATGTTGAAGCCTTGAAATCGTGGCTGGCAAAGCTCCTGGAACCGATGTGAGTATTGAAATGAAATGACATTTAGCGTGCATGCTACGTAGCTGCTTTAGCCTGCTAGCCGCTGGGTTAGCCTGGCATCAATGGCAGATTCTTGCACGAGTAGCTAACCATCGCTTGTTGGCCTTTTGAAGCACAGAGAGGCACTTTTACTTTTCATTAGTAATGATTGTGCATAATGTAGTGAGTTTGCTTGCGTTTGCTGCACTGCGAATTCTTGCATTCTGACATTGTGGTAGTTAAGAACGCAGTTGGCGCACGGTAGTGTAACTTTATCACAGTTCTGTAGCAAGCTCTTAGCGTTCAACGTGTAGCCCCTCTTGCTTAAAACAGCTGTTGTATTTCTGGGAAAAGTTACTGATTAAAACTGTAGCTACTAGTTTTATATGTGTCAAAGCTAAATGCACACATGTACTTTACTTTTGGAGTTTCAATAGTAACATATGCTTTGTAAGAGTTACGCATTCTCTCTATTTTGCTAACGTGAGATACTAAAATAGTTTTAAATATGTTGTTAAGCTCAGATGGATAAAGGAATGTATTAAAGGATTTAAGTTGCCCCCTCCCTCTCTTTTTTTTTGGGCTGTTGGGACAACACACAGTCACTGTTTAATCAACTAATGGAGTAACTCCACAATATTATTGTTGTGTGTTTTCAGCGAGGTTCATCCTCTAAAAACAAAGATTTTTTTGTGTAGAGGAGTAAAAGTCTTTACAGAGCCAAAGTCAGGCTTAATTAAGCTGCTTTAACTGAAAGCTGGATTTACAGTTGGCATAGTTTCATGCACACTGTTTTTAAATCTACACTATTGGTAATTATTAATTATTGGGAATTTGCATGGTCAGTGATCCTGTAGTTGAGGATAAAATTTAACTGAAGCTTCAGTGAGCCAGCAGTTAATTAACTACTAGCAGCTCATTGCTTGAACTTGTTAGGGAGTGTATTTGTCAAGGGTTTTGTTTGTTTTTTTCTGTTCCAGTAGTCCCATAGCCGACAGGCTTTGAGATTTTTATAGCTTGAATTCTACTTTTTAATTGTAAAAATGCAAATGTTAATGTGAGTTAAATTTAAACTTTTCAACCCTTAAATTATTCTGAAAAAGTGCAGGAAACCACACTGAAATTGTTTTACCAGGCTTTATATTAAATTAACAAAGCATCTATGCTCAAACGCCAAAGATTACTGTGCTGGTAATTTATTTATTGAGCTTCATAATACATTGCTCCAGTCCTTTTTTACATGATTGACACATTGCTTGCAATGTAGCGCATCACGTGCAGACTTTTTCAAAGAATGGTCATCAAACTCAGTTTTAATCATAATTTAAAAAAAATTTAACTATATTACCTGTTTTAAGAATTGCTACTATGAAAATCTCTACTCCTTTCATTCCTTTAAGAATAATAACCTTTCTTTTACATGATGCATTTGTTGGATTGTTTAAGTTTTGTGGTAATGATCTGTCCCTCTTTGCATTTTGCACTTTGCATACATAGATATGTAAATGATTTTCATCTGCAGTATATTTCAGTTG
The DNA here is from genome assembly GCA_015108515.1 of Hemichromis elongatus. Lineage (NCBI taxonomy): Eukaryota > Metazoa > Chordata > Actinopteri > Cichliformes > Cichlidae > Hemichromis > Hemichromis elongatus. The sequence continues at coordinate 16,175 of VUQR01015745.1, read as the reverse complement.
GTTCAACTAAAATATTTTCTCTGAGTTTTCTTTAACAGTTTTCTCTTTTCAGACATATAAGTGAACACATATATTTTTTTTTTAATCTGTAGATGTGATGCTGACCCCTCTGCATTAGCTAACTATGTAGTTGCTCTTGTGAAGAAGGACAAACCAGAGAAGGAACTGAAAGCACTTTGTGCTGATCAGCTTGATGTCTTCCTACAAAAAGGTATACATTTTATTTATATAAAGCTTTTCTGTAAATGTGTTAGAATGGAACTTTGGCATTTTGTAGCTCTTCCTGGTTAAGGTAGAGCAAAAGATTTTCCTCCATTATTAACCTAACAAGGGAAAAGCATTTATTCGTACTACCATTGCACATTTCAGACAACAGAGACTTTGCATTTAGGTCACAAATCCTTTGGGAATCAGACCTGGTCGCATTGTCGAGGTCAGTGACTAAACTGATTATTAAAAATTAGTTGCTAAGTTTAGAAGCATCAGAAGCATTTTTCTTGCATGCAAAAAATGCGGTACCCCTGGAGAGGGGATTAAGGTTTTTCTTTTGTTTTGTTTTTTTCCTCATATGCCACCAGGACAGTACTATATACTTTATGTAGCTCAAACATGGTATACATGTGGTCATGATGAATAACATGGAAATTATGCAACTTGTTTGGTAAAGTAAAACAGGCTCTTTGCCTCAACTTTGTCAAAAAGCTTGATTGAGGCTAGAAAATGAGCAATATGGAAATAAGCGTATCAGAAACATTTGATCCAATTGATGTCGTCTTGGCTTCCAATTAAACTGAAGTTAGCCTTTAGCCAGTATTATTGAAAGATTTGCATTGGAAGAATATCAGATCAACAACATAAACTACTTTTCAGCCCTCAGAACTCGTGTATTGATACACACACTTATGTATGTAGTGAGGCAGCCAGAATACAATGAAATGTGCAGGGTCTTAAATTCCAATTAGAACATTAGCAATGCATTTTTCTCTGCACTATCACCACCTTGTGGATGCCATTTGTGGACCCCACATGTGGCCACCAGAGGGAGTGTTGCATCATTGACAGTGACTGTATCCAATGTGATGTCTCCTTATTTAGTTGCCTTATTTTTAGCTTTACACTAATAAAAGTAGTGTAGGGGTTTAATTTAGTTTGAAAACATGTTGATGCTTATTACATATGTCTACTGGATTGCTCTAGTTTTTTTTTATGTCACTTTTGTTTATTCAGGCAGCTTTCCCACATTTCACAGATGCAGTGTTCATATGTGTTATTTATCTGTGTTTGTTATGCTTTTAGACTTTGGGCCCTTTTTCACAAGAGTGAAAGCTGCGTGCAGTTTTTAATCTGTTCTCATGATTCATTTTGTCCTTGCAGAGACGGTGGGATTTGTTGATAAACTTTTTGAATGTTTGACGACCAAGAACTACCTGGGAAATCCTTCTGCCAAGGAAACTCCTAAAGAGGAGATTAAACCGCCTGCAGTCAAGGCTGATGTTGTTGAGGTACACCCTGAAATTGAATAGCTCACCTTTTGAAAATGGTCACACAGTGTGTGTGTGTGTGTGTGTGGGGGGGGGGTTTTTTGTGTTTTTTTTTAAGCTGGTTCAGTGGTTTCGTTGAAATGGGCATTTCAGTTTGAAATCACATCTTTTGATAATATCACCTATTTTGAATTCCATTTTGTTTAATAAGGCTATGTCCACACGTAAACTTAGATTTTCCATTTTTGTTTAAAGATAAAAAATAAAAAATCCCATCCACACGTGCAGTTCTGAAAAAAATCTCCGTCCACATTTAAACACAGAAGAAGCTCACAAAGGGCCAAAAGTAAAGTCCTCGACATGTGAAGTTTTCTCGCCATTCTTAAGGAAGAACTGACTCACTTTCAAAGTTGTCCCACCAAGCGGTGGTCCGACCCGGTCTCGTCTGAAACCGACGACAACGTTGGCGTCGGGATTTGGGTTGTGAGAGGGTCTGTGACTGTAGAGGCCACGTCCAAATGCCTCTGTCGTTCTAAATAAAGAGACAGTAACTGTGTGTGAACACGTAAACGTGTAAAAACTGCAGATGGTAAGATTAACAGCAACAGTATTCATCTCATGTAAACAGTAACGTGGTGCACACCTTTGATGTTGCTTGACTAAATCTGTTTTCCTCGTTCATACATAAACGCAAAAACGAAAATCTCCATTTTCAGTGATCCAAGATGCCGTTTACTTGTGGATGAAAGGCCCAAACGCATAGAAAAAGCAGAAATACCTTTGTATGTGTGGACGTAGCCTAAGTTTTAAAGTTATACAGGGCTCTAGAATGCGACCAAATTTTTCAGTGGTGCGACTGAAAAAAAACCCTAGGCCCCACCGGTGCGACCAGCTGTTCGAGTAAAAAAAAACAAAAGTCTCCGCAACTCTGAAAGTCTCCCTGTCGTCAACAACAGACACACATTATGCCCCTATCGTGATTTAAACTAATCAGAGATAGTCAGGGAGGGGACCTCTGTGATTGGCCGTGGTCCAGATATTCCTGAGGTCCTATGTGTGTATGTTTGAAAGTGCTGTGGATAGAGAGAGGTGAGTAGCTTGAATAAAGCGATATCACGTAGACGGACATGCCATTGGGTCTGAAAGCCTGCAGCTCACTGATTCTGATGATAATTCTGATTCCGCGCTTTGTGTTTACGTCTTTTCTTTTCTTAAATGACCTCGGACAAGAAAGCCTAATTTCTGTTGTTCAATACTGAGGAAATTTTAAAAAAAAACTTTTTAAAATTATGCATAATTGCAGAATATTTTTAAGGTTATCTGCTATAAAAAGCCAGGCCAGGAAAATCTCCTTCATGTTTTTCTGTGTTTTATTCTCAGTTACTTTGACACAAAGACATCTGCTGTGATGCTCAAAATTCTGATGAAGTCTCACATGTATCAGTACTAATAAATGATCAGAATTATAGTATTTCTAACTGTCTGAGGCAGAATCAAATCGGGATCTTGTGAATCGGAATCGAAAGGATTATAGAAATGTGGTTGAAAAATTTGGGTGCGCCTAACTTTTGGGCTTGTGCCCCTAAGAAAAAAAATTAGGCGCACCAGTGCAACTGTGGCAAAAAATTGGTCTAGAGCCCTGTTATATTATAACTGATGTTTTTTGTATTCGTTTTTATTTTGTTTTCCCCTCAAGGCTGAAATACCCGAGGAAGAGAGGGAGAACAGGCGAAGGAGAAGTCCTCTGAGAAATCGCCCTGATTTCAACGAATCCAGGTATATGGCTTGCATTTAACTTTGTCTTTATAACCCTATAAAATTTTGTGGGTACGACATATGAGATGTATAGTACTTAAATTACTGACAGATGAACTGTTTACAACAACAACAAACTTTATTTATATAGCACATTTAAAAACCAGTGGTGTACCAAAGTGCTTAACATACAAGAGGGTAAGATGAATAAGAGGGAAGGATGGAGATTATGGCCAAACATGCTAACAGGTTAAATGGCATTAAAAACACAGAAGCAAAATAAATTCATATAAAAGCATACAAGAACCATATGTGTAAAGGATAAAACAGTCAAAATGTTTTAAAATGATTAAAGTAGTTAAGAATAGACCGAAGATAGAAATAAGCATTAAACTAACTAACAAACAAGCATCGATTGGTAGAAAAGGCGAGGCTAAATAAGTGGGGTTTTAACCATGATTTGAAGGATTGAATGGAATGAGACTCGCAGATAGCGATGGGGAGGTTATTCCATAGATTGGGTGCAGCCAAAACAAAAACGCTCGGTCACTTCTAGTCTTCAGCCGGGATCTCGGCAGTACCAAGAGGGACTGGGAGGATGATCTGAGTGCTCTAGATAGTCGTAGAGTTTAGTAGATAATGATGTTGTGTGGTTGTATAGCGATCTTACCGAGCAGTTATGTTTGTACAGTTTGTTTTCCAACCCTCTGAGTCCTGCTCTTGGCTTGATGAGGCCCTGGTGTCCACTAACGTGTCCCTTGGCTTTAGCATATCTACTGCAGATGGGAGATTCATTCACTGATATACGATGATTAACATTATTTAAAGACTGTTACGTGTTTAATATGTAGTTTATATTTTTTGAATTTTCTGCATATTATTACCATAAAATAAAGTTGTAACTAATTTGTTTGTTTGTTTTTTTTTACTTTATTTTACTCTCTTGAGCTTCTGCTGTGAAAAAGCTTCTGTTAATGAAAATAAGCACTTCCTAATAGTTTTTAACACAAACAGTCCCAAAATGGGGACTTAATGGGACTGAGCACACATAAAACAAAGGTAATTAAGCCTTTCCTTAACTTGTTTCAGATAAAAGCGTACTCCTCTCAAACAAAGGTCATTATTTCAGGGCTCATGTTATGTTAAGAAACTATCCATGTCTCTTCATTTGTTATACATTTGTAAGCATTCCTGTTTGATTTACATTTAAAATTAGCAACCACTCCAACTTCTCATCCATACAGGAACCGTGATGAGAGGAGGCGAGACGAGCGCAAGCGCCGTGACTTTGATCGGCACGGGAAAAGCGGCAGTGACTCCCACCGGGAGCGCGAGCGCCACGAGCGTCGCAGGGGCAGTCCCCGCGGGAGAAGCTACAGCAGGAGCCGCAGCCGCAGCCGAAGCAGGAGCGGCAGTCGTGGAAAGAGCAGGGATAGAGAGCACAGAGGAGCCAGAGGTGAGAAAGTCCCCCCCTCCCACAACCAATAACAACAACAGGGGAACAAAGATCGAGGAGTGAAGAAGCTCCTCAATCTCTCGTCAGCACTGCTAAACAGTGCATTAGTGACGGTGACGTGCTGTTGGAGACATGCTAGCGTGAGGTGCTTTAGATGAGAAGACTTCGAATGTAGCCGACTGTATTTTTTTTCTTTTTTTTCCCTCTTGGATTGTTGGTCAGTGTTGCTGGGAGTTGGTAGAAAGGAAGGGAGAATGTGGACAGCTTTGCAGTCCTATCACTGGGGGTTCAACAACATGGGTTGGAATTGGTCTTCTTACCACCAAGGTTAATCTGCTCGTGTTTGTCATTATAAGTCTCTCTTTTTTTTTTAATATATTATTCAATGTAGCGCTTTAAAAATTCAGCTATGATACAGTACACAATGATTTATGTGATTTGTTTTCAACAGATTTCAAGTCAAAGTTTGAGGCAGAAAGGAAGGACACTGACGGCTACAACTCTTCAACAACATCCGGCCCTCAGCAGCAGCAGCACCCGCCGCCTCTCCTGCCCTTACACAACCCTCTACATCCCTTTTCCTCTTCTTCCTCATCTTCAGGAGCTGGGGGAGTACCGATAGCAACACCAGCTCACTTGCCTGACAGCACTACAGACAGCTGGTCTGGCTACTACGGAACGAGGCAAGATGGTGTCTGCAAGCCATTCAGCAAGCCTGCTTCACTCAAACAGCGCTGCAGGGATTATGATGGTAGGAGCAGAGTTAATCATCCTCTTTTCAATTCCTTTGATTCCTTCTTTCTGTCATTCCGTGTGTGTCTGTGTGTCTTTTCTTTTCTTTTCTTTTTTCTTCTTCCATCTGAGAGCCTTTTATCTGCTACAGCCCAGTAGCATTAGGGAGATGTTTTCTGTGCATTTCAAAAGGGATCACAGTAACATTGGAGCTTTTTGATCAGATTTAAAGGAAATGTTAAGTGCTTATTCCAAGTGTATGCCTGTTATTGTACAGTTTGCTCAAGCCTTTAGTTTAAACACTACCTTTTTCTTCCCCCAAGGCCTTTTGTGCCTTGTTTGGTCTCTTCACTAATGACCACTGTTTAGCACTCGTCGTCTTGTCCCCAGTGAAAGGCAGAAAAGCAAGCTGGTTCCCTCTCACTCCCCTCTACACTGAGGCTCAGGAGAGTTTAAACTTACCCACTGTCCCTGAGGCACACTGCTTTCTGTCACAGTGCTCAAACACAGCCACTTGGGACCCGGTTCCTTAATGAGGCTGTGGTGTAAATACATGAACTGTGTGACTTAGCCGCTTTAAACTCAGATGTTTGTTCATTTTGTTTAATTTCCGTGGATTTTTTGTCATTTTGTGTTTGGGAGCTTTTTGTTTGTTTGGCTTTGTGTGTGTGTGTGTGTGTGTGTGTGTTTTGTGACTGTAAAGCAGCAGTTTATATGAACTGTGTTTTGTATCATATTTATGAATAATTTTTTCTCTCCCTCACGCAGAAAAAGGATTTTGTGTCCGTGGTGACCATTGTCTCTATGATCACGGCAGTGACCCCCTCATAGTCGATGATGTCAATCTACCAAATATTATTCCGTTCCCACCCCCTCCTATTCTGCCACCCGCCGGGCTGCCGATGCCCCCCATCACTGAACCACCGCCCTCCCTCAGGATGCCTTCTATGCCACCCTATGGCCAGCCGCCACCACCAGGGGTTTTCCCGATGACAGGTGAGTATTAATGTTCTTCTGATCCATAAGTTTGGTTGTTGTGTGAGAGGCATCGTTCTTCCACTTCCCTTTTTCAGTTCGCTCAGACTATACGCACCTTTTCTTTGGCCTGTAGTGTCATTTATGAAGGTATTTTTGCCCCAGGTTTAGAAATACCTGTTGAAGAGATGTTTGTCATCTCTTTAACATAATATAAGTAGAATTAAATCATGAATTGTTTTCATTTAGGAACAACTTTGTCTCTACTCACAATAAAATCCAGCTAACTAATATGTTAATGCTATCCTGCTGTCAGGACTGGGATGTAATGATGCCATAAGTGTAATTCTAGATACCACTCACTAATAATAATGTGATGGGTCGTGTGACCCAAGTTGTGAAAAAGTGACGAGTCATTACCTACATGAAACTGGGCAACTCGTACCAAACCAGTTGATTGTAGGTCTTTAAATGTTTTACATATATATCTAATATCCCATTCTGTTGAAAGTGTAGCAGATCTCATGTACGACATCCTGGCCTCAGTGTTGTGACACTGTGATGCTAACTCTGATGGCTGGTTTGAAGACACCAGAGAATTAAAATATATAAAGATAGAAATGAATGATATATTGAAATCAGGCAGTTGTCTTCAATATTATATTTAGCTCTCATTTAGCTCTGTGTGTGCGTGTGTGTGTGTGAAAACACTTACTCGACTTGACTGCGTGCTCAGTTGTAAAGAGTTGTTGTTTAATTTCTCAGAGGAAGAAATCTTCCTGCCTTTAAGTTGCACTATTGCAGATCAGTTTTACACTGGCGGTGCTTTGTTTTTGTTTACTCATCATGATGATTTTAGAAAGCTCTATTTAAATCCAAAGCTCAAAAATCTCACGTAGCCACATACGTTACGTGTTACACAGTTGATGGTGGCCCACTGATCATAAAGAGTACATAGAAAATATTTTGCCTTAATATATTTAAAACGTGGAGGGTGGTGACTGAAACATTTGAGCTGATAGGGATTTATTGTTTCAGCTACTTTGTAAGGTTGTTAAAGTTACGTGATTTGTATCTTCCACTTGATAAATGTATAGTATGTCATAAAGTATAATCGAATCTTTCGAGAAGCAGTTTCCCTGTGCGTCTGCTTTCATATTAAAGCAGTCAGGTTTTCACTGACCTATTGTGTTTAACTATTTTGCTTGTAATATACCTGCAGAGTTATTGTAGTTTGCATTTTGTAATTTTTTTTTTGTTCATTTTTATTTCATTTTGATTTTTGTTTCTTATTTCAGTTTAGTTTTTGTTGTTTGAAAAAGTTTAGTTTTTATTAGTTGTATTGTTAAATTTAGTCTTTCTAATTATTATTGTTTGGAGGGAATATGTCAGAGGCAAGATTTAGGAAAATCTCTACAGATAGTTTTTATTTTTCATTTAATCAACTACATTTTTTTTTCTTTCGCATCTAGTTTTAGTTTTTAGTTGTAGTTAACTATAATAACCTTGTATACCTGAGACATCAGCTTGGGCTTGTGTCTCCCTCAGGACCCCCACTGATAGCAACCAGTGGGATTGATACCCCCAACCACCAATCTGCAATCACTTCTTCTCCTCCTGTCGGACCGCCTGGTGTGGGCCTACCTCCTACACTTCCTCCTCCTCCTCCTCCTCCACCTCCTTCCTCGACCTCATCTGTGTCTCTTCGTCCCCAATATGTCCAGTCTGAATGTAAGCAGGGCTGCTTTTGCTTTTCAGCTTGTGACTGTATTTGGAAGAGATTTTGCTGGGTTTTTGTGTGTGTTTCTTTTAGTGTGTTTATGTTGTTGTGGTGTAGGTTTTTACTTGTCGTTACTGTGTGCTTGCATAGTTACAGTAGAATAAAGTTACTTTACTAAATATCTAAAATAAATAAGATGGTAAGAGTTTTTTTAAACACTTTTTGTTTCTGTTTCCTGTCACTGTAAAGTGGTTGTTGTTATATGGCGTGGTGTGCGTTTGCGCACAATTGGCATGAATTTCTTGAGCCTGCAGTAACAGTTGTGGACCAGAAGGCAGCACTGTGTATTAACCTAAAAAAAAAAAAAAGCATCTCTGGGAAATTTTGTCGTGACTCATTTAATTGAGTGCTTCTCGCTATGATTACGCACATGAGGGTTTCAGTTACCGACTCTTTAAAAGAACTAAAAAGAAGTTGGTCTAATGGTTGCTAATTGCAAACTTGGGGATTGTGATCTATTACCACAACTGTCATGAAGGGCCTCTTTCTGATAATTTTGCGCTTGTGTGTCACAAATGTAGATAATGATGAAAAGGATCATTTTGGTTGTCAGATTTTTTTTTATTTTTTTTTACTTGTTTGTTTCTTGTTGGGGGGTTTTGTGCACTGAGCATAATTGTAATTATAATTTCTCATATTTTGTGAGTTTTGTTAATAATTTTTTCCAATTTTAAAAAGTGTCTTAATCCTGGACTTTATGTTAAACTCTTGTTCCAGATTGCTACATTTTCACTATAGTTTCTTTTTTATTTATGTTTTCTTGCATTCACTTCTTTCATGCTTTTACATTTTTTCATTTTGCCCCCCCTAACGGGATGTGTGTCTGTTCACTTTTACACATTAGACAACTACGATCCAGAAGGCTACAACCCAGAATCTCCAGGCCTGACCGTAGCAGGACGTAACCCATATCGTCAGTTTATTCCCCGAGTGCAGACTCAGCGCTCCAACCTCATCGGCCTCACCTCCAGTGAAGGTCAAGGCTCCAGAGGTAACGCCTTTTAACTTCTTTGTATTTTTTTTTTTTAATTCAACCTGATCCTGGGAAATTGACCTTATCAGACTGATTTGACTTCTTGCGTATCTTCTAGCTGCCAACATAGTGATTCAGACACAGCCGGCTACTGCACCCAGCACTCCTGGAAGTAACGTGTCCCGTTTCAACACGGAGCAGGAGAGCAGGAAGAGGACCATGGGACCCAGTACAGCTGAAGGGCCAGCACCTAAAAAACCCTGGATGGAAAAGTAAAGAAAAAAACATTTACACATTTGAATAAGGATGTCATGTTTTCTGTACAGCGTTTTATTTTCTGTGAGCAGTCCGGTAGCCAGCTGAAATTTAATCAAGCTGGTGCCTCAGCCCATTTCCTATTACTGTTAAGGAGCTTGTTTTAACGGGAGGTGAGTCAGGTCAACAGCAAATGTTGTCTCAGTTGTGGGAAGCAGGTAGACACAAGCATCCCAGTCATGAGGATTTCTTTGCACCACCTCTACTTGGAGGTTGGAGGTTGACAGTCTGCTGTAAGTGAAACCATAATATGGCGAAAACTTGAATCCCAGATCATCAATCATCCCAAAATTTTGATTAACCTGTTTGTTTTTTTTTCTTTTATTGTCTTTTATTTTTTTTATGAAAACAAAACTGCCAAATTGGTAATGTTAGCATTGCAATGTTCCTTTTAGGCCGAGCTTCAACAACCAGCATAAGGGTGCTTTTCCCAAAAGGAATCATTACGTGAACACAAAGTTGGAGGTGCGCAAGATCCCACGCGAGCTCAACAACATCACCAAACTCAATGAGCACTTCAGCAAGTTTGGAACCATCGTCAACATACAGGCAAGAACGCGTCCGTTTTTGTTTGGTTGTTTTCACAAAGTTGCTAGAGATTAAGTCTGCAGGAGAATTATTTCATCACGTGTACGGGCTTAACTGGAACACTCTCAATCCAGGTTGTGTTTGGCGGAGACCCAGAGGCGGCACTGATCCAGTACACAAAGAATGAAGAAGCCAGACGAGCCATATCTAGCATAGAAGCGGTCCTCAACAACCGCTTTATCCGCGTGTACTGGCACCGTGAGCCTGGTGCCAATGCCACGGGCCTTCAGCAGCAGGAGCAGAGCTCAGGGAGCCAGGTGGCCGGGTCAGCGCCCAGCCAGGGGCTGCAGCACAGCAACATGCATAAAGTTGGTATTAACAGCACAGGCACCTTTGATGCCAGTTTTATGGATATATATATATATCCATTGATTTAATCCCTGCTCTTTTTAACTGCAGGGGATCAAGCAGCACAATCCAGCTGCTTATGTGTTGAACAAGACTGTACCCAAGCATCATCTGTCTGCAACAGCTGGGGTCACAACAAATGCCAAGTCGGACAACCTGAATCCAAACACAGACACGGCTGCTGTATGTTTTAAGTTTATCTTGCATGTTGTGCTTCAATGTGGATCAAATTACACTAGTATATTAGTGTACACTAGTATAAGTATATTATCATGATGGCGCGTGTGTGTTACACCACTTTCACAATGATTTTTATGTCTTGTTATAAGCTAAAATTGTTTTTGTAAAGAAATTAATGTTTTTTTTCTTCCCTTTTTCGCCCCCCGCCACTTCCCTCTTTCTCCTCTGTGTGACACTTAGGTGGCGCCTGCTCCTGCAAACACCCAGAAGGGCCCCTACACGTCCACAGCCATCAAGTCTTCCTCAAAGAGCCTTGGGAAAACGGGAAAAGCACTGGAAGCACAGGAAGCTCTCAAGAAAAAGCAGGCATGTTGCTTAATTTGCTTACATATTTTGACCATTAAAAGAATAGCAGAGCTAAGCCATTTCCTTCTCTCAGGAGCCACAGCTAAGAAGACTACCACTGAGAGAGAAAACCATTTGGGGTTTTTTCATTTCGGTGAATGTTTTTGATTTCCTCTCTTTTTTTTCCCCTCCTTTAGGAGGCACTAAAACTCCAGCAAGACATGAGAAAGAAGAAGCAGGAGATGTTAGAGACACAGATTGAGTGTCAGAAAGTAAGACATTAAACACTGAAATTATTCTTATTTGTATTACTTCCTCTTTTTCTCCAGCGTTCTGTCAACGTTCTTTTCTGATACCATTTGTCTTTCCCTTCCAGGCGTTGATAAGTCGGCTGGAGAAAAACCGAGGCATGAAACCCGAAGAGAGGGCCAACATCATGAAAACGCTGAAAGAGCTAACGGAAAAGATCACCCAGCTCCAGAATGAAATGAACCCTGCCTCGCAGGTCTCAAGCGCCAAAACAAACCACAGCCAGCCCAAAACCAAGACTGATGTAAGTTTGGCTTCCTTTTTGTCTTTGAACATGACTGGGAGTTGATCTGGGGAAAAATTTAATTGAATTTACATTTTTTCACGCTTCAGTTTCTTCTTAAAAGAAGGCTTTTCTTCTATGTGAATTATGATTTAAATTTTTTTGTATACATGTTGTGTACTCTAAACCATAGATGCTGCTGCATTAAGGCATTTATAGGATCTTTATGAAGCAGTAGAGTAAAAGAAGCTCCAGATAATATCTTTTAAAATATTTTGTGTGTGTGTGTTTTCTAACTTTAACAACTATATAACATCTCTGAGCTACTGGTAAAGGGAAGGGGGAGTACGCTCCTTTCTTCTTTTTAAGGTTAGACAGCTTGCCTCGAGTGGGTTAATAGCTATGACCACACTCGAGGGTTGTTTTTTTTTGGTGAGAGTGTATAAGATTCCTCTGATGTTAAACCAAAATGCGTCAAAAAACATTCTCTAAAGGCTGTAAAACTACTTGACCACAAGGTATAGACATTTACGTATATACAGGATATGTGCACACAGGCTGTCCTATATACCAAGTGAATAACTGCTCAGCCTCAACAAAGCTTTGCTATTTTGGTTTATGTTTTCTCCTCTTTGCATTCAGTAGTGTCCCAGTCTTAAGTCCTTTTCAAATTTCTGCTGTGTGATATTGAGGTCCTACATCTGGGAATAGGTCCTGGAAATTCCAATGAATGTTAATACGAATCTTTGTAGATTGTAAAAAAAATATACATTTTTTTTTTTTTATCTTCATTACCCTTTATCAGACCAAAAAAGTAAATGGTTGGTTCTGTACAGGACCTGTGAAGGTAATAGGGGGTCTGTTTGAATATCAGATACATAGGAATTAAGGTTTGTTTGTTTGGTTGTTTGTTTTAAACAAATCACAATTTCAATTCACACAGTTTTGTCTTGATTGACCTTGCTAGACCAACGGTACGCAACAGCTGACCCTGACCCCCCCCCCTTTTATTTGTAAACTAAGCTCAGTGATATTTGTGT
>VUQR01015740.1:0-11907 GCA_015108515.1 Hemichromis elongatus | reverse complement strand
TATGAATATATATATATATATATATATATATATATATATATATATATATATATATATATATATATATATATATATATATATATATATATATATATGTTTTATTTTGTTTTTTTTTTTTTTGTTTTTTTGTTTGTTTTTGTATTTTTGTTTTTCTTTTCTCTTCCTTAAGTTTGTGACTCTCTTAGTACTCTGTCTGAAGAAACTGTATGTGCATTAGACAGGAGAGTTGTTCAAATAAATAAAATAAAAAGTTAAAAAAAAGAAACTGGTAAGACTGGACACTATTAAAAACTACAGATCACCTCCTCTACAGCTTCTTCAGCAGGAGCATCCTCCTCTTCTGCAGCAGGCTCCTCCTCCAGCACCTCTGGATCCTCCTCAATCAGCTGTAGACAAACAGTACCCCACCAAAGTGTTACCAGCAGGTAGGAAGAATGTAAAAAATAAGAGTGAAAAAGTTTTGTTAGTCTAACCTCATCTGTATCAGCCTCAGGAGGTGGCACAGGTTCTGATTCAGGCTCGGGGTCAAGCACCTCAGCCTCAGATACTAGCTCAGGTTCAGGCTCTGGATCAGGAAAAACACAAATGTTTATATCTTCCATTTACATCGCACCAAATCACAAAACAACAGCTGTCTCAAGGTGCTTTATACTGTCAGACTAAGACTCTTTAACAATAAAGAGAAAATACTGAAGTAATCATTGAATGTGACTGATGTGATGTACACATCCACTGAATAAGGACGCTGGGATTTCATATTTAACTATAAGCAGACCTTAGCAGCAGGGCCGGGCGATACGGCCTAACGTCCATATGTTGCTATAATCTGAAGCATGTGCGGTAATAACATATATGGTGATATATTATTTTTTTCTGTATACCGTAGTTTCCACATTATAAGGCAAACTTAAAATCCTTTAAGTGCGCCTCATGAATGAATTCTGGTTGTGTTTACTGACCTCGAACTGATTTTATGTGCTACACGGCGCTCAGAAATCTGTCAACAAATGTTTCAGTACGACTTTGGTAAGCTATGAAGCAGCACCGCTTGATGGATTGTTAGAGCATTATGACTACCGTAGTCAGGAGCCTCACGGCGTAATCTGGGTCCCAAAGTCAGACGAACACTGCAGCATCACTGGGAGTTAAAAACTGTCTAAATTTTTTCATCTGTAATATAATGGTCACCGTTGATGCTTTACCAGGTGTAACAATCAAGTTTAACATCCATGAAAACAGAATTGATTAAATTTAACAGAGTTAGAAGTTAGCAGGAAGTTAGCTCGCTAGTTTCCACCTAAACATGATATAGCATGTTCTGAGAGATTTCTGAAAACATTCAAACGTACAGCTCTGCTATCACATTTATTGTTTCTACCGTATTGTTTATACCGCCCAGCCCTACTAAGCAGCTGACTTTGCTGTGCACACATGCTAAATGGCATACCTGGTGGTGATGGTGCAGCTGTGTCCTCTGCCACAGCAGCTTCAATCACATCTTCCAGAGGAGCAGGGTCAGGCTCAAAAATAGCTAGAGAAATAATCAAAACAAGTGGCCTTAGCTAATGTTCATTTTGGTCTAAGGACCCTGTGATTGTGTTTGACTGGTCGTCGGTTACCTTCAGGCTTGTGTTACCATATGAGTGGGGTGACCTCACAATGACAGACATGATTTTTGAATCTGTCGATTTGTTCAATAAATGTTCACCTTCCAATGCTAACACAGACAAAAGCTCTCCTAAGGCCACCAGGCCAAACAAATCACACAACAAGTTCCTGAGACAGCAAAGTGGTTATTTATGCAGTTCTCAGTCAAAGTGTAGAACACATTCACTACTCAGTCCTCAGTTACTTGTCTTGTGCCTTGTTGTAGTGAGCCAGTGAAGCCACATGAAGGGCGAGTGAACTGCAGACTTTAAGTTTTAATTTAAACTATGACCCTTTTGCAACTGTTAAGGAAGTACAGCCATTTTTTACCCACATACTAATGGACCTGACTGCACATGTGTAGTAGATTACACTTATAAAACCTTGGTGTGTATGGAGTCCAGCTCTCTATTCAAACCATGTCTGAGGGAAGTCTGAAACAAAACCAGAGCCAGCTGTTTTCCTCTGCCTCATTCAGGCCACGCCTGAGATGGTCCTCCATGTGTCGGGCATGAATCCAACACAGACCATCATTATCACATCGGTCAGATGCTAGACATGAGATTTAGGAATAATGCTGTAAATGCATAACAAAAACTTAGCTCCAGATGAATGAGCTCAACCATGATTGGTGGAGGATTTAGTCCTGGACACACGCATTCAAACACCTCACAGCTGTCACTGAATCTGATTCTGTTTAAGGCCTTTGATTACCAAATGTGTGTGTTTGGGCCGTTGACGGACTCATTCACATTAATGATAATCTGACTGATGATCTTTGTGAAGCTCTATTATTCCTGTTGTGTTCACAGGGACATGAATACTTGTGTTCCCTCAGTGTGTTCTTTATGTGCTACCTTCTGGTGTGGGTTCAGCTTCAGGATGAGCAGTCTCCACTGGTGACGCGCCCTCTTGGCTGTGAGAAGTCACCACAACATCTTTGTCTTTCAGTCCTATGTGGGATGATGCACATGTTGTTTGCAGGAAGCAGATGTGTGTACAGTGTAATCACAGGATATATACTGTATATATCTGTACCCCTTAAATACAAACATACTGGGGAGTAGAATTATGAACATTTATGTGTCAAACACATAAATGCATGTGTTACAGCGCCTAAAAGCAAGTTTGTTTGTCACAAGTTTGGGTTTCATTTGCTGGCACATTACCGGCTTATTATGGTTCATCTTAAACTGGCCAAAAACATCCAATAATGACCATTGCAATGACCAAACACACCCTACTTTATCCTCAACCTTAACTGGAACCATTAAAGTTAAAAACAATAACATTATGTTGTATTAAATAAAAAACAAAAAGTGCTTAAAAGGGTCGAAGTGCACACACTTGTTTGTATACATAGGACTCATTAGAAAAATGTGGCTTCAACCCGAAAAGCCAAGTTCAATATTTATATTCAGTTAGCAGTGGGGCAACGGATCACGGTTGATCCCTGATCCGAACTGATCCCACTCCGCGGTTCGGAGCGCACGTGATCCGAAGATTTGAAGAAGAAGAAGAAAAAACAAAGTGTCAGCGATGCACTAGGAGCAGAGGAGTTGGTGGTATTTAAGCATACCTTGGCTGTCCAACCTGACCCACCGGGGTAAAGCTGTTAAAGCTAGTGGGGTGTTTGGCTGCAGACAAAGTGAGCCCCTACAAGGATCCAGACACTTTATTGACAAAGGAACATAACATGTTTGTCACAATTAAACAGAAACCTCTCTAAACTTAGGGGGAAACTTGCATTTTGCAGCACATCACCCCACACACGCACACCACACCGTTGATTTAGAAAATACGTTTGGGGAGTTAAATCTGTACCAGTGACTCCCAGGGATGGAGCTGCACTACGCTGCGTGATGTTTCGTTCTCCGGCTTCCTGACGCTCTACCTCTCACAGGAAAACACAAGCTGTTTGCACCCGACAGTGTCAAGAGATTTGAGTCTGTTGGGTTTGTAGCCTCCACTTCAAAGAATGATACTTACTTACCAACACATAGAGACTAAACTAAAGACCCAAACTGTTGTCCACACGGTCTGATTCAAAAACAACTGTAATAACTACAATTATGATTCTGGCCAAACATTTGGTTCCAACCTTCAGTCCACGTCTCACATGTGCACTATGTGACTCTGTTTGAGCGCCACTTTACTTTTTTCCTACTTTGTCAAATTTCTCTGCTTTAGTTTTCTTTCTTTTTTCAGTGCCTTTGCCTCTCTCCTTGTCCTCTTCCCATTCTTTCTTTCCCTGCCACTCCTCCTTTTTCACAGACTTCTCATCTTTTTCCCCTCCTTTCTTTGTTCTCTCCTCCTCATTTGTCTCGTTTGCTTTTTCTTTTCGTAGCTTCTCTAGAGCTTTTTCCATCTCTTCTTTCTCCAGTTTGTCCTCCTCCTCCTTCAGCCTCATGACCACTCTCTTCTTCACCCTGGCTGACATTTCCTTCCTCCCCAGTTCAAGCTCTTTCTCCTGCTGCTCTTTGGCTAGGAGCTCTCGGACTTCAGCCAGAGCCAGTTTGGCGAGCTTCTTGGCCTCCATGCGTTCATGGATGATGGCAACCTGCTGCTTTAGAGCTTCTCGAAGCTTCAGGCCCACATTCTTTGGAGAGTTTTCTGGAGTAGATGATGGTGATAGTCATTAGAAACTCATTATAGGACGAGCCATGCCCAGACTCACTCTGTTATCAAAGGTCACCACACAGCAGGCTAGCATGAGCATGTCACAGATGAATTAGGAACATTTGTCTAAGCCAAGCCGACTCTCATGCTACACTCTTATTGTCTCCTCCAAGGAATGAGCACACTTAGCAAACTATATTCTTTGTTAAAATTCATATGAAAACAGGAAATACAACACCTTCTTAAAGATTTAATTAGGTCGAGATGCTTTACTAGTTTCATGTCTATTGCTAGCTTTGATAATTAAGCACCAAGTCAAAACTGTCCAATCAGCGGTTTACTTATGAACACATATCTGCAGGATTTTAGTTTGTTAATCAAATAAACACATGCTCTGATAGTCCACAAAGAGTTAAGTAGCTCAAATTTCATGTATCAGTCTGACCCACACTGCAACACAGCACAGCTTCATGCACGTGGCTGCACAACGATACCTTTCTTAGCTCCTCTCCCAAGCGCACATCCAGGTTTTTCATCTGATTTTACACACAAACAAGATCAGAGTCATGGTGCTGTATTGCTATTAATCAGCATAACAGTTGACTTTAACTACAAAAATTGAACTTTGTATTCTGGTTTTTAAATGATCCACAGCCAGCAACGCCCACCAAAACTGCTTCTCGAAGCACACCTGACCTCACTTGTCTTGGAACTGTGCTAGACATTAAAACTAGATTAAACTTGGATCTAACTTTACTGTAATCAGCGCCGAGTGTGAATTAAAGGCCATGCTAAGACGAATAGATATAATCAGGACTACACTAGTCTGAATCTGTTAGTAGATACACCTATGGTATCAGTTTTAAACTTCTACATGGCTTCGTTCTCGAGGTATCACATTCACCAACATAGGCATCAACACCTCCTGCCTGCCCGTTTATGGCTGAGGCGTAAAGAAGTATCCAAAAAAGCTGTATATATATATACATACATGTGTGTGTGTGTGTATATATATATACACACACACACACATCATGTTCAGTGCAAACGCGTTAACACATTAATCACACCCTCTTTCACATGCATGAGTCAATACACCAAATGTAGGCTTCAGATGTCGATTCAGGTGTGCCTTTTCCCTGCATTGGTTAACACGTCACGCCCTTTAAAGCACAACCGTCCCTCTAACCGTTACCCACAGCATAAACTTAGAAGTGCACATGTACACTGTCCCAAAATTTTTTTATTGGTGTTAACTGACAGCTGGTGGTTGTTGTAAACATTTTTCTTTAGTATGGAGTAAAAAAAATGAGGAGTATAGGGTGGACACAATCAAATGTGACACTGCTGAATGGAAGAAGGGCTTAAAGACAAGAAGCAACCTAAAGTTTGATTCATATACCAACTATACCAAAATTTTAAATGATCAATTGGACAATTTTACAATTTTTTAACTACCATTTGATGGGAGAAAATGTTATTTATAAACATGCAATCTGGATATATGGTCTAGTTATCAACATCTAATGACAAGGCTTTTATTTCACGCATGTGTTTTTTTAATAAGTCTGAGGCCTAGTCCACACGTAACCGCATAAGGGCATTGTTAAGCACATTCATTGACATGCCAGACCTGTAGGCGGCAGTATTTCCCCGTATCCTATCCAGTCAGGTTAACTTTTTGCCTTCCTGCTTACGTTCCACAAAACAGAAACATGTAAAAACAAACAAGCAAAAAGCGCTTGGACAATTGATAACACGAGCACAGCTCTGAGGGCATCCATGCTGTAGTGCAAACACAGGTCGCAAACCTGATGTCAGCATTTGTGTCGCAGAAAGTGACGTCGCGGATCCTGAAAGTCCGGTTATGTCTGTCCACACGCAAACACGGAGAAAACGCAGATCTTCACTTTGGCCGGAGTTTTTAAAAAGATCCGTTTTCGTGCCACGTTTCTGTGTGGACGACAGGCCGAACCGTAGAAACATATCTTTGTTTTGGGAGATCCCGGCTATGTGTGGACGGGGCCTGAACTGCGTCGAGCTCTCCACATGATTCGTTTTGTGCAGATATGGGCCCTATGAAAAAATAGCACTCCAATTCAAACAAACGGTTTTGACTGCATGTAGGTGTAAGTTTGATGTTAGCTCAAGCCACCTTTGATGTCCAGCTCTGAAAGCCAGAGCAGCCTGATCACTTGCATCTATGAATGTGCTGAAGCCATGTCTTTGCATTGCTTGTGCTTTTGTGCTGTAGTACTAGTGATGCCCACTTGAAGCCAGCTTACTTGCACCCAAAGGTCATTGTATTGTATTGTATCAAACCTGATGCTTATGTGCCTAATATTACAGAAGTTGGTCTTTTTTGAAAATGAACAGCTATTAATAAGGTGATGAGGGATGGCAGGGTGCCAGTAGATGGTCAGCTGAGCAATGAGCCAAGAGGCAGTCAACACACATATGAAGTCAGCAGGCTGATTTAGGACGACTTCATTCCGAGTCTGGCTTAAGAGGAACCGACTGTGTGTACTGAGCAGGTCAAACACATAACCATAACGAGTGTTATTCTCTGCATGTTTAAATTCATGCTGTCTAAATGAAATGAGAACATGTTTACAGCATCTGGTTTTCTGTCATGGAGAGATATGAAACAAAGGGACATCTGAGCAACTGTCCAAGTGCAAAACAAGTTTGCATTTTGTGTAATCTTGCACAGCTATTGGCTATTGCCAACAGTGCTGTGCATTCAGTGTACTAGTCCATTATTTTAAAAAAAAGGGTTCAATAGAGAACTTATAAAAGTGTTCCTGAGTATCCAGAATACCAATCAACATCATAGAAAACACCTTCTTAAGAGTTCAGTTTTTAAAGTTTCTGCTGAAAGAAGAAAGAAGTTTTGTGAAATACAGAGGATGAAACCTGGGCTAGGAACACACAGCTGGAGAAGATCAGACCCAAAGTTTTCAAGCTGTGTAAAATCTACCAAAGTAAGCAGAAAAAATACTGTGCAACATTTCCACCTGACAACATGGCTTTGGCTTCTGGATGGCACCCTAAGATTAGAGAGAAACACATTTATCAGGTATCCAAGACTACTGGTTATGTAGGCCAACAATCACAATCTTCTGCCCCTGATTTCCATCGTCTTTTGCTTGTCGTCTTCCTCTGTCCGCTTCCTCGTCCTCATCCTCTTCGTCCTCTTCCTGCACATCCTTTGCTCTGCCTGAGGCACTGTGTTCATCCTCCTCTTCCTCCAGCGGCTCCAGCGGATTTATCAGTCCATACAGGAAAGTGAAGAAACCGTTTAACCAATCAGAGCCGCCCTCCTCCACTTCTTCTAACCAATCCAGAACCTGGGATTCACCCTGACTGTCGCCCTCACTGGACAGGCCTACGCAAATAAGGGGGGCAGGGAGGGGGGTGGTAGGGTTGGATGGAAGGAAAGTTCAGGAGCAAAACGTGTGGAAGTGAAGGAGAGAGAGGAAGTGGTGAAAAAATGAACACAAAGTGAAACAAAATGAAGAAAAAAGATGTGCTGAAACAGGGTTAAGAAGAGAGGAGGAAAGAGAAGGGGAAACAACAGGAGAAGGTAAGAGACGTTTTCAGTGTAGGTTAGGCAGCAAGGGGATTACTCAGACTGTATAAGCAAAGCTAGGCTGTCTGCACATGACTTCACTCGTTCATACATGCATTAGGACAAACTCAATCAGGATTCTTTGCTCAACTATTTTCATTCATCTTTAGGCATTGAAAACATTTTGACCTTCATTTTCTATTAAACATGTACTTTTCAAAGACTTTTTGACATGTACACCTATGTGGACCACTGGCTGACCAGTGGGTGGCACATCACTGTCCAATGTACTGGTTTATGTGCAAGTATATCATCAGCACTGACACAAATACAAGAAAACAGCCTTTGAGTAGCTGTCCACTGTGTGAGAACGGGTCAAAAGAAGACTTTATTCCAGCTTGAGCCATGATCTACTTCTTTACAGTTGTATTGTTCAAAGTCATAAACTCATGCTGAATGCTCATCATGTGCAGATAACCCTGGAAACAGAAAAGAAGAGGGAGCAATATCTAGTGAAATACCTTCAGCTTTGGTACAAACCTTTTCACAGCTTATCCTGTTACAACTCCAAAAGCAACAGAATAAGCTGTTGTGTTGCTTTCTTTTCAGGATGTTGTTGTAGAGACATGCCAACAATTATATGAAAAATAAGAAATATAAAATGAGCCAAAGTCATGTGAAGGTAGATAAACCTGAACACGCCGTTCTGATTGGCCCAGGACCATAGAGGCAACGTCATGTCACCACGTGTTGATGGACACATTCACACCTGTGCTCTGAGCTTCTGTAGCTGGAACGGATCAGCCAACACGTCTGTTAGTTCCACGTATGGAAAAGGCCATAAAGGCTTATTCACGGGCGAAGAATACATGTTCCTGTGTTATAATACAGAAAAGACGTCATCCTTAACTTCTAATACTTCATACATTTGTACTAATGAGAGAGTCTGTAATGCACACAGTAGAGGTGAGAAACAGGAAGACACAGGGTGGGGACTTTTACCGTCCACAATCACATTTAGCGACCGTAGTTTCACAGACTAAAAGATGTTACCTTTAAGTCATCTCACGTATGCATTTGGTGTCCTGTTATCAGATTTCTATTTTGGTGTAAATGGAGAAAAAATGCATACAATCAGGAGACCTTAAAAAAAATCCACACATGCATCCAAAACCATGTTTTCTTGAAAGCACAGGATTAGGAGTAAGGGGAAGTCCCATCATCACTGATGACTTGGGTCTCAGAAGGTTTGAGAGGATTGATGTGGCACATGGAGGGTTCATTTCTACACAGATTAAAAGGTTGTAGATGGACCTGGGGAACCCCCCCCCCCCCAATGAAGAAGAATAAACTGGTGATCATCAAGGGTAGTTTTAAGAGCTTGAAATGAAGACAACTGAACCTGAAGATGGTTCACGTCTTCTCCGAGAGCCTTGCTCGGAAGTAGGAGAGCCCCCGGTAGTGGGAGGTGTCCCTTCGGAGGTGGTCACTGACTCACTATTAATCATGGGCCTCATCACATCAGCCAAGATGGAGAAAAAGATTTAAGTCATTCCCACCAGAGGCTTTGGGCAAAACCACTGTGAGACCGGGTCATGTGACCTGTTGAGATCACCTGACCCCGATGTGCGTGAGGCTTGAGGTGAGAGCGTTGTTCCATTGGTCGTCCTCGTCTCCCTGGTTGCTGTCTGACCGACTCTGCGTGGTCGCTGATTTGATGAAGGCCCAGTTGTGATAACCACCTGTTCTAGGAGCTTTTTGTTTTGTTTTTTTTTTTTACTTGTGTGTTTTCCTTTTCTTTAACTTCTGCCCACAAACACAGACCACTACCCATTCTTTTACTCTCTCTTTTAATGTTTAAAGTCCAGCGCACAAACTACAACGTGTCTCAGATTAGTGGAAATGGGGATGGTGACGAAATCTGAAATCTCAAAGTCCCTTTGAATATCATGCATTAGCTGCAAAATCTATCCAGCTTCTCCAAGACTGCAGAAAGGGATGCTGATAAGCCTCAACAAAGACAAAGATGGTTACCAAAGAGACACGCGGCACCCCAACGGGGGAAACACAGGAGCGACTCTTACTGCACTGCTGCATGTGTGGAGGGAGTGAGCCAATAAAGAACGCTCTCTTAGATAGCTGACAGTGACGAGCCCTGATCATTCAGTCCTCTACAAGCAAACTGTCTGACAACCCTGATTGGCTGAGCAGCGATCCTTTGAGTAAAAACCAAACGAGGAGCTCAGCTTTCTTCTATTATTTCTAATGAAAGAGACTGTTAGAGACTGTTAGCCATGCAAAAGAAACCCAAACTAGCAAACTAGCTTTGGTCTAATTCACAAATACAAAATACATCATAGGTGGCAGGCAGACACTGTCATACTAATGTTCTGTTTGTTGTAGTTGTAACAGCTTACGGTGACTACAGCTGTGAATGGTAGTTTGATCAACTTGCCTAGCAGAACTTTGGCGTCCTCCACATCGAAGTCTCCATCGCCGTCTGTGTCGTAGGCCACCAGTTTACCTACAAGGGCAGCAAACACACTCATATCTGTCCTCAGGCAGACGCACACTCACATACATGGTTCAGTACAGACAGAGTATAGAAAGGTTTGCATGTTGTCTCTCATACATGTACATTAAATACACGTGCTGAGTGTAAAAAGGCAAATGCATTAAAAGTCAAAAGTGGGCATAAAATGTGTCGTTTAGACAAAGACAACTGTTGGGAGAGTGTTTAGAAGTCACTAGTTGTACACGGTGCCCAGCTTTTATAAGATCATATGTGAGCTGCAGACTCTGCGCCTGGAGAGGCGTGAAGGTCACCGAGTCTAAACCACTGGTGTGACCACACCAGGAGAATCTAGCAGAGACTCAGGAATCAACGGCTGCAAGGGGGACGTATGAACTCCTCGACCCACCGAGGGACCAGTCTCCAATCTGTGTGACTGACACCTCAGCAGCTTGACCGCCTTCATTCTACCTTAACGTTGGCAAGTTTGGACGTTTGTCTACAGCTAACAGTTGCTGATTACTACTCTTCTGTGGGTTTGAGTGCTACTTGAACCTGGTACAAACAAGTGTAGTGTTGCAGATGTTACTGCCAGAACACTACACGGGCACACATCTGGAAAATATGCCTCAAACTTTTTAGGCTTTAAAAATGAGTGTGTGTGAGACGACAACAGTTGTTTTTGTTAACATATATGGAATACACATCACGATGTTTTACCTTGCAATGCCTCAGACAGGTTAATGTGTAAGCCCTTAGCCTTATCTGCATGCACACAAAAACATAAAAACACACAGATAATGTGACAGGGACAGGGTTAAGAGGTAAAACACAACACAATCAGATTTCACACACACAAGAATGGACCACTAATCATTAGGGAGGCAGAGGCACAGGCGTGCATCAACAGCTGTCAAAGGACAGCTTCAGCCTTCCTCTACAGCCTAATGAAGGTAGATATATGCTGCTGTATTTGATGAACCAGCTCTTACAGGTCCTTCTCAAAAAATTAGCATATTGTGATAAAGTTCATTATTTTCTGCAATGTACTGATAAACATTAGAGTTTCTATATATTTTAGATTCATTACACACAACTTAAGTAGTTCAAGCCTTAAATTGTTTTAATATTGATGATTTTGGCATACAGCTCATGAAAACCCAAAATTCCTGTCTCAAAAAATTAGCATATTACATCCGACCAATAAAAAAAAAAAGTGTTTTGAATACAAAAAAAGTCAACCTTCAAATAATTATGTTCAGTTATGCACTCAATACTTGGTCGGGAATCCTTTTGCAGAAATGACTGCTTCAATGCGGCGTGGCATGGAGGCAATCAGCCTGTGGCACTGCTGAGGTGTTATGGAGACCCAGGATGCTTCGATAGCGGCCTTAAGCTCATCCAGAGTGTTGGGTCTTGCATCTCTCAACTTTTTCTTCACAATATCCCACAGATTCTCTATGGGGTTCAGGTCAGGAGAGTTGGCAGGCCAATTGAGCACAGTAATACCATGGTCAGTAAACCATTTACCAGTGGTTTTGGCACTGTGAGCAGGTGC